>VSMD01049664.1:0-53204 GCA_008750895.1 Mirza zaza | reverse complement strand
CATGTATGAGTGTGAGTGCATGCATGTGAGGGTGCATGGATGCATGTATGAGTGTGAGTGCATGCATGTGAGGGTGCATGGATGCATGTATGAGTGAGTGCGTACATGTGAGGGTGCATGGATGCATGCATGAGTGTGAATACATGCATGTGAGGGTGCGTGGGTGCATGCATGAGCGTTTGTGAGTGCATGCATGCACATAAGGGTGCATGGATGCATGTATGAGTGTGTGCGTACATGTGAGGGTGCATGGATGCATGCATGTTTGTGAGTGCATGCATGTATGTGAGGTGCATGGATGCATGTATGAGTGTGAGTACATGCATGTGAGGGTGCATGGATGCATGCATGAGTGTTTGTGAGTGCATGCATGCATATAAGGGTCCATGGATGCATGTATGAGTGTGAGTACATACATGCGAGGGTGCATGGATGCATGCGTGAGCGTTTGTGAGTGCGTGCATGCATGAGAGGGTGTGTGGGTGCATGCGTGAGCGTTTGTGAGTGCGTGCATGCATGCGAGGGTGCGTGGGTGGTGATGCTGGCCCTGCAGTAGGCAAGGGAAGGAGCTGCAGTGGGACTAATTTGTACTCGAGACCCCAGAGGAGACTCGCTGACGGATGAACATCAGCTTCTTCTGCCAAATGCTGCCCAAGTTAGTTGGATGCCAGGTCTATGTTTAGAGGCAGATATGCCAACTTCCTCAGCTTCTCCAGTGAGCTGAGTCTGTCCTGCAGGCCTGGGCTCGGGCGCACTGTCCCCGCTGAGGACTTGGAAGCACAAACAGTGTCCCTCTGCCAGGAGCCTGACTGCAAAGGCCCCTCCACCTCGCACACTTCACTCTGAGAGGTTGGGGCACCCAGCCCCACTCACACCAGCCAGCCCCACTCACACCAGCCAGCCCCACTCACACCAGCCAGCCCCACTCACAACACCCAGCCCCACTCACAACACCCAGCCCCACTCACACCAGCCAGCCCCACTCACACCAGCCAGCCCCACTCACACCAGCCAGCCCCACTCATACCAGCCAGGCCCTGCCAAAAGCTCGGGCCATACCCACCTGCACCTGAGCCGTGTTCTGGGTGGCCCAAGAAGGGCCTTCTCTCTGTCATCACCTGGTCACTCTGATAATTGGTCTTAAATTTAATTTAGCAAAGCAATATACTGGGCACCCCTCTCTCTCTAGCTTTTTCCGTTTAGAGAGAGAATGCATGTGATGAAGTTCCTTTGGGACTTATTTTTGGGCTCTTGGCTCTGCTCCCTCCCTGGCTTCAATTATTACCCTCTCGCCAGATGAGAAACTCCAATTCCCCCACCCCACAGCACCCCATCATCTCTGTCAGCCACGACCCCAGCCAGGAGGGGAGGTGTCTTGGTCCGTTCAGGTCATTATAATAGGGTACCATTGACTGAGTGACTTGTACACAACAGAAACTTATTTCTTCTGACTTCAGTTCTGGAGGCTGGAAGGGCAACATCTAGGTGCTGGCAGATTTTGTATCTGGTGAGGGCCTGCGTCCTGGTTCACAGACAGCTGTCCTCTCTCTGTGTCCTCACATGGTGGAAGGGGCGAGGGAGCTCTTTGGGGCCTCTTTTATAAGAGCACAAATCCCAATCGAGAGGGCTCCCCTCTGATGACCTAGTCACCTCCCAAAGGCCCCATCTCCAAATGTTACCCCATTGGAGGTTGGGATTCAATGTACGGATTTGGGGGATGCAAACATTCAGTCCACAGTGGGCACCTAGGCAGGCTTTAGTTGGGTGCATCGTGTGTTGGGTCTTGGCTTGCTTAGAAGTATCGACCCTTCCTGGGTAGGGAGGTAGCCCATGTCCCCTGCTTCCCATCAGTCCCTCTCCTCATGGAAACACAAAGGGGAGACCTAGGCAGGTGACAAGGTAATGGATGTGGCTCAATGACCCTGCCCAGTAGATTCGAGTGGGACTGGGGAGTTTGGGTACATTTTCCAGGAGGTGGAGTGGAGTGGGAAAGGCACTGACCTAGGAGCAGGGCTAAGGTCCCCTGGACCTGTGACCACCCTGGCAGTGCAGTGCCGGCAGCACAGTTCTCATTCTGCAGAGCCTCTGGTTCCTTTGAGACCCAGCTGCCACCTGCCCCTGTCCTCAGACCCCATCACCTGCCGTGCCCAGCACAGATCTGGGCACAGGTCGGGGCTGCGTATCTGTCCCTCTCTGCTCCCGTCTGCACTCATCTTTTGTCATTTTGAAGTGCCTTTGGACACTAACCTTTGTTCATAAATAGTTGATTCCTCTCCCCCCCCCAATATTTCCCCCTCTTTTAAATAATTGACTTTCTAGAGGGCGGACGCAGAGGCCAGGTTGTGGGACTTTGAGGAATTTCATATGACTTGGACTCAGGGTTTCCAGGTGAAATACAGGATACTCCACTACCTTTGAATTTCAGATAAAAAGCAAATACTTAGGTTCTAAGTGTGTCCCATGCAATATTTGTGGGCTGGATTGTGTCTCCCAGAAAAGAGGTGTTCAAGCCCTAACCTCTGGATGTTGGAACGTGACCTTATTCGGAAATGGGATCTTAGCAGATGTAATCAAGTTAAGATGACGTCAGACTGGAGTAGGGTGGACCCTTAATCTCCCATCCAAGTACTAGCCAGGCCGGACCCTGCTTAGCTTCCGAGACGGGATCGGGCACATTCAGGGCGGTATTGCCATAGACAGAGTGGGCCCTAAATCTAATACGACTGGTGTTGTTATAAGAAAAGGAAACGAGATACACAGAGAGGGATGATGGCCACACGAAGACACAGAGAACACAGGGAGAATGTCGCACAGTGACGGCGGCAGAGAGTGGAGTGACACGTCTACGAGCCAAGGATTCCCGCCCACACCAGGAACTAAGAGAAAAGCCTGGAACAGAGAGCGTGGCTCTGCCAACACCTTGATGTCAGACTTCTCGCCTCCAGAGCGCTGAGAGAATCCATAAAACCACCCAGTTTGTGGTAGTTTGTTATGGCAACCCTAGGAAACAAATACACTTATAAAAATTATTCGTTGTCTGAAATTCAAAGGCAACAGGGCATCCTGTGCTTTTATTTGCTGACTCTGGCCCCCTTGCTCGGGCGACGTTGGCGCTGGTTTTCTCCTCTGTGGCACTGCCACAGACGCACTCACTGGTGTCCCCTTGGCACTGATGTGGGCATTCCCCGAGGGGAGTGGCAGGGACCAGGGTGGGAGGCAGAGTGTTTGTCTTTTGTCGGGGAGCCCTGATCAGTTCCATGCCCCGCCCCACCCGACATCCCAATTTCTTTCTTCGTTGTAGATGGAAGAACTGACCTTGAAACCTCTTCTGAGCTCGGTGACCTGTGTGGCCAGGGCCAGCAGGAGAACCCCGTCACCCTTGGGGGCTGCAGCCTCTCTATTCGCGAGAGGGTGAACGGGACCATGTCTGGGTGCTCGTAAGCGGTGGCTCTAGGGTGGTG
Organism: Mirza zaza; assembly: GCA_008750895.1. Classification (NCBI taxonomy): domain Eukaryota; kingdom Metazoa; phylum Chordata; class Mammalia; order Primates; family Cheirogaleidae; genus Mirza; species Mirza zaza. The sequence continues at coordinate 49,743 of VSMD01049664.1, read as the reverse complement.
CTTGCCGTTCTGGGAGGGCCACTGACTTCCCGTGTGGCCTCAGGCAGGGCCTTCTCCTCCCTCCCTTCAGTGTCCCCACCTGTGAAAGGAGACAGCTGGCTCTCCTCCCGGGGTCTCTAATGATCCCCCAACTCTGGCTTGTCTAGGACTCCCACCGAAGGAGCTTCTAGAAGAGATGAGCTGCCCTTTAAAATCCCGACTGGAGCAGGTCCCACCCGAAATAGACCCTGCCGGCCTCAGCCGTCCGCGACTGAAAGGTTTCAGGCACGTCCCAAAGGTCTGTTCTTCGTCCAGAGCCCGCTTTACCCCTGACTCTCAGGGCCCTGCCCCGGGGCAGGCATAGGCGGCCGTTGCTCCCCAAGAGGTCGTGGAGTGACCAGCCAGCAGCCACCGGGCAGCAGATCTGGACATGAGCAATGTCTGTCCAGCCGGCTGTCGCCTTGGGGGGTGGGACGGCGTTCGGTGAGGTCGGTGGCCACCAAAGGAGGTTTTAGGGAAAGGGCAGGGAGGCGGGCGGCTGGGTGAGGGGCTGGCTGTTCTCTGTGGGGTCTGGGCAGGCATGAAGGGGGCCTGGCTTCTGGCAGTTAGTCCAAAAACAGCTATGTCCCTGTGAGAGCAAGACGACTCCTCTGCTGGAATCGCAAACACACAATGACTCAATGAGCGCTGGCGAAGTCAGGCCGGGCTCTGTGGTGGGAAAAGCCCCGAGATGGGACACCAGAAAGGACACCAGCTTCTAGTCCTGGTGTGTCCTTGTGTGTCCTGGTGTGTCCTGGGTGTGCCCCATGTGGAGTGTGACTAAAGCGAGTCTCAGCCCCACTAACCTCAGTCTTCCTGCTGAAGTGACGCTGGTGACCGCCTCTCAGGGTCACTGTGCCTCTAGGGATCTCGGCAAAGGCAAAGCCCCCAGCCGGGGCTCGCCACCCAGCGGGTGCCCCTCTCTGCCGTCATCCAGCAGAGACCCCGCTGGGCTCGGGCAGGAAACGCATCCTCTGCCCCCCGGAAGCTCATGGCACAGCCCGGTGCTGTGGAGCCAGGGCTGGGTCCCTGACACCACCGGTGACCAAGGCTGAGCCTGCAGAGGGGAGGTGGGTGTAGGGGTGGTGGGCGAGGTCTGAGGCGAGCCTTGGGCTGGGTTTGAGTTTTTAAACCGGCATCAAGATGGCTTCCTCTGAAGCAGGACTTTTCCCTCAAAGCTTTTCTGGGCGGAGCGGAGTGGAGAACAAAGGTGGCTGCCATGCGTCTGGGGTGGAGAAGGGGACACCTCCCTGGCTTTTGGGCTGCAGACTTGCCTGTTGTCGCCTGCCTGTCCCCCACCCCAGAGTGGTCCACTGTGCCCGGCCCTGTCCCCATCGGTGGCATACCGACAGCTGTCCCCTGGGCTCCGTGTGGCGCCTGCCCAGGCCCAGCTGTGTGGAGACTGGGTGTGACGGTTCAGGGGCTGAGCAGATTGCCACGCACAGGAGGAGCCTGGCGCTATGGGGACAGCTGTGCCACGAGAGGTCACCGTCCCTCACCGTCCCCCCAGCCCCCCACAGGCTGGGGAATGATTGGGCTTGACATGTTCATCTGCTGCATGTTAAAAGTCCGTTTTCTGGGCCGGAGCCGGCGCCGGTGGGGCGGGCCGAAGGCCTCGCACGGCCCGGCTGCCGCAGCTGCTTAGCGCGCAGCATAAATATCAGTCTCTCCCAGAAAGAGGCTCCACTGCCATTGTCTTTGGCAGATGCACGTGACTGGCCGTTTGCCCACATTCCATCCGGGCCCCGCCTGCTCAGCAGACCCTTCCAGAACCCTGCAAGGCTGGGTGTGGGCTGACCTGGGCCCAATGCGGGATTCAGCCCCCAGAACCCAGATGGGAAAGAATTCCAGCCCTGGGCGGGGAGGGCGTGGGGGTGGGGGCCACACCTGATGTGCATCTGCGGGAGGCCCTGGCTCCGTCCGTCCATCTCCCCTGTTGCCTCCTCCTGCAGAACAGGAGCTGCGACCCCGCCTGGCTCTGCTTCCAAACCAGCTCCTCCGTGGCAGCGCCAGGAGGGCCGGGTGATGTGTGCTCGTGCCAGCCGGGCTCAGAGGCAGGTGGCTGCCTCCCCCTGTCCCCTCCCACCCCTCCCAACTGCCCCTCCCTGCCTCCTCCCTCCTCTACCCCCCACTCCCTTCCGCTTCTATTCTCCCCTGCCACTGGAGTCACCAACCCCAGGTGACCCCATCACCTCCCTCCTTCACTGCACATCTCCTCTATGCCCGGCTCCACGCCGGTGCCGGGGCCGAGGCAGCAGACAGGACGGTCAAGGTGACGGTGGACAGGTGGATGAGAAACACAAACGCCTCCCCAGACAGAATGATTTCTGTTTCAGGTGCTGTGAGCCAGTCCCATGACAGGGAGGGACTGGGGGCTCCACTAGCCCTGGTGGCCTTGCTTCTGAGAGGAAGGGTAGGGGTTGAGCCAAGACCTGAACCTCTGTGACCCTCAGTTTCCTAATCTGTAAATGGGTGATGGAGACCATGTCCCCCTCCCCGACATTGTCATGTGTAAGTGAGACTGTGTGTGGAGCTGGGCCCCTGAATACAAAACCCCTCAGCCTCAGCAGTCTGGCTGCTCATACTGGCGACTATGTGGCCTCTCCCTGTGTCCTCGCATCGGGCTTCCCAAATTTCCATGTGCATGAAAATCATCTGGGATTTTGTTAAAACACAGATTCCCGACCCCCCCCCCCCCCCCGGAGAGATTCAGCAGAGCTGGGGATAGCTCTAGAATCTACATTTGCACAGGCACCAGGGGGCACATGGGTGGCACATGGAACACACTTTGAGGATCATGGCTTAGACACTCCTGGGTGAGACCCAGTATCCATCCCTCAACCCCCACCCAGGACTCGCCTCTGCAAACTGGTGGGGTGGTATCCTTAGGAGACAAGTCCCCAGCCCCAGCAGACCCGGGAAAGCTGCTCTGGGCCCCGGGACCTGTCTGATCTAGTCCTGGGCAGGGCTTGCCTGCTGGACCCTGGGAAACGCTGCTTTGAAGTAGACGGCTGCTCAGAATCCCAGAGCATCCTGATGTTATTAGCATGCCAAGCGTCTTCCGAGAGCCTGCCAGGGAATATTAAGTCTCGCTGCCCGCCCTGGAGTGGCGCTTGGGGGCAGTGGCTGCTGGGTTCAGCAGGGTGAGGGGCCGACGGGGCACACCCCCCTGGACGGGGAGAGAAATGAGCCACACAGAGGCAGGGGTGGGGGCGGGTGGGGCACGTCCTGGGTGCTCTGAGAGGCCCAGAAGCTCAGCCAGGGGTCTCCACCCCACCTGCCCACGTCCCTGCACCTTCCTGGGCTGCTGCTTTCTGCCAGACGGGGCTGGGGCATGAGTTGTCCAAGTTCTTTCCGTGTCAGTGGCGTCTCATCAGCATGGACCGCACACGTTCGTGTAATAACAGCTGCTGATTCTATAGCTGCTATTCCTCTGCTGCCGGTAGTGGGAATTGAAGCAGGAGGATTCGGAGCCGGGAGGACTAACCCCTTCCCGGCCTCCATATGTAATTCTATTCATGGGGCTGCTATTATTCTTTTTTAATTGCAGAATTGCATCCTCTCTGCAATTTGTTCTTCCTGCCTCAGCCCGGATAGCCCCACGCGGCCAGCTGCCGGTTCCTGCTGTAGCCTGGCCCTGGGGAAGCGGCGTGGGAGGTTGACGCCTAATCAGGCGGCGACACTTGCTTGTGCTTCCTCCTCCTCTGCTGGGGCTGGTGGCTGGAGCCTGTTTTCTCCGCCCACTGCCACCCGCTGGTGACTCACTGCGTGTGGCCTCTGGCTGTACCTGAAGTCCTCAACCCCAGCCAGGACCCTGACCCCAGCAGCCAGGCCAATGACTCCGTCTGGGCAGCCCCTCCTCCCACCTCCACCTCTCCAGAAGGCCTCCGGGCCTCAGTTTCCCCATTTACATAATAGAGACACTAACTACACTCACTGCTAAGGGTCTTGGTGAGGATCAAATGGGCATTTCTCGAATCTGGTTGCACATTTAGAATCGCCAGGGTGATTAAAACAAGGACCAGTGCCTGGGTCTACCCTGAGTCCCTCCTGGACCAATTTCGTCAGAATTTCTGGGCAAATTCTGGCGACTCCAGCGTGCAGAGCTAGGAGTGTGAGCTACTCTCGTATGGGAAGCTTCTATGGCAGGGTTTGGCATGCAGCAGACCTTCGACAAATGAGAGTCCTTGTTTCATTATTATTTATTGTGTTAAAAGCATTAAGTGGCATTACATGTTAAGCCACTCATTTGAAATCAGTGGACTAAGAAGAACTTCATTAATTAAAAAAAATCCTTAATAAAAGAAAGAAAGGAATATGCCCACGTAAAGGGTGAGTTAGTCAGGAAAAGCAGACCAGTCTTGGCATTTCCTTCCCGCTGCTGCATGTCCAGGAAAGAGGAGGGGATGGAGGGAAGAATGCTCTGGAAGGGTGGAGGTGGGAAGGCTGACATAGCCCATGGGAGAAATTCCCAGGACCGGGAAGGGTACAGGGATTTTGGTGCCCTCCTCATTGGGCTTTGGGGGAGGGATAGGTAGCTGGACCCAAGAGGGACTGGCTGTGTAGGGCCCCTAAGGATGCTAAGGAACCTGGTCCCCAGGTCCCTAAGCCAGCGGCTGTGTAGGGCCCCTAAGGATGCTAAGGAACCTGGTCCCCAGGTCCCTAAGCCAGCCTCTCCGGGAATAGAAGAAGCAGCTTGAACAACGGGCTATGAACTTGAAGTAATCAGAATCCCTGAGAACTAGAGATGTTACCACCTAGACCACACCCAAGGGTACCCTCCACCCCACCCCACCCCGAGAAGCTGGGATTTAATTTCTCACCGCCTTGCCAGGCAGGGCCTAGAGACGGATTTAATTGGCTATTTAAAAAGTAACATGGCATTTCTGGCACTGCAATAAATTCACACTTGTTACTCCTACAAGACAAAACACTAACAGAATTAATCACGAAGCATGGCTGAGCCCTGGGGGTGCCCAGTGGGATCAGTTGGCCTGGAAGCCAGCACGGGGCTCAGTGCCTCACCCCCAGAGCAGGGCTTCCAGAACAAACTCCTGGGGGCTGATATCAGGAATCCCCGAGTGGTGGGGCGGACGCTGGAAATGGGGCCAGGGAGAGAGAGAAGGGGAGTCCCTCTGACTGGGAGGGCAGGGGGGCTAGGCGTGCTTCCCAAATCTGTACGGGCATTTAGGACCACTGGGGGTTGTGTGTGTGTGTGTGTGGGGCTCGTTAAAAATACAGGTTCCCAGGTCCTTCCTTAGATTTGGATGTAGTAGGGCTCGGGGCCTGGGAATCTGCATTGTCAGCCGGCCGCCTCGTAAGTCTGATGCTCACCCGGGCTGGAGAGTCATGGGGGAGAGGCAGGAGCCAGGGCTGCCGGGAGTAAACGGGGAGCATCCCAGCCGCCCCCACTGCTCGTACCCACCCCCTTCACCCCTGGCCTGTGGGCGCAAGGCTGGCCCTGTTCCCTGGGAGCATTTTGCAAACCCCCTCTGCTCCCTGAGTCTCCCTGGCTCTCCCGTGGGCCTCCCCTGCCCAGGGTGGGGCTGGCTTACTAGGGGAGGAGCAGGCTTTGCAAAGGGTGTGCGCGCACGCGCGCGCATGCGCGGACATGCGTGTGCCGAAGCCATATTGCCCCAAATCAGCTTTTCATTTTGAGTCCGTTTCCTTCTCCGCGTGCTCAAATACGATACGCCACTGAGATGTTCTGTTTGCAGATTACTTTTCTCTCTGATGAGCAGGGTGTCAAAGACACCAAGTAAATGAATGGAGGGGGAAGAAAAGCGATAACTTACAGAAATTAAGAAGTGAGGGTTTCAAACCTGGCACCGGCTGCGGGACTGGTGCTCAGGCAGCCCATCCCCCCGTCTTGAGGCTGGGGCCCCTCCCTCTAGTCTGGTCTGGTCTGGTCTGGTCTAGCCCCAGGAGCGGCAGCTGCTTAAGGGCCGGTGGGACGCAGGGCTTTATCTGTTGCTTGGCGTCATCCTAAACCCAGTGCCCTCCTTCCACATCAGCTTCTCTCACCACGCGCCCTGATCTTGTCTATGACATTCACACCTCCCCAGTCACCTGCTCCACGCTCTTCCATAGCTCCCCATTGCCCTGGGACCAGATGCCACTCAGGGAGATCCCACTTCTTAGGGAAGAGGCTTGGGTTGGGCACCATGGAGGAGAGGGACCACACTTATGGGCCTGGCCTTCAAGGACTCTTTGGCCATGCTCTGCTGTTTTCTCTGCCCCCAGCGCCCCCTCCATCATGTGCACAGCCCCTCCCCAGTGCCCCAGGCCCAGCCGAGATGCTTCCACTTGTGACGGCCGTCAGCCCCCGGAGCTGGAAGCAGCCACTGCAGTTTGTCTTGAGTCCTGAGCACCTTTCTTTGCCCATTTCCATATCTGTGTTTTCTTTACTATTCACCTCCCTTTGTGTAGTGTGGTGCCGGGCACATAGTAGGTGATCTGCACACAGTAGGCGCTCACCTACTCTGAGCTGCAGAGGCCATGATGGAGAACACACACAGCTTTTGTGACCTTAGGGAGAACCTGGCATTTGCCTCTGGAACAGAAGCCTCATGGCCTCGGTAATAAAATGTAGTGTGGTCCCTCCCCTTCATGGCGCCCAACCCACGCCTCTGTCCCTAAGAAGTGGGCTCTCCCTGAGTCGCCACTGGGGCCATCCAGACATTGATCTGGACCATAAAACCAGGCTGTGTACCTGGAAACTGAGGCTGAGGTCCCAACTCAATATCATTTAGCTGTGGGGGGACTGAAGTCCCCCTCCATGGTACAAGGGACCCCTCAGGAGGTGTCCTGCACTATAAGGATGTGGACTTTGGAGTAAGACACGCTTCTGCTCATATCTTAGGTCTGCTGCTAACTGGCTGTGTGGCCTCAGACAAATTCCTTAACCTCTCTGAATCTTAGTTTCCTGGTTTGGAAAATTATGTTACGGATCCCTTTAGATTTCTTTGGGAATGCCGGTGATAACCTCTGTAAAGGATGTGGCACCTCCTAGGAACTTGATAAACCATGGCTGGTATGATTAGCATTATCATTAGCAGCCCTGATTTTTAATTTTGTTTTTTTTTCTGTAGTCATTGTGTTCCCTCCAGCTGTTGGTGGCTGTGCTGGGATCACCCAAGGCTGTGAGCCCGCCTGGAAGAGCTATTTTATAATTAGGTTGGCAGGTGCAGGATGCGGTGGGCCCCCTGCCGGGGACCACAAATTAATTAGTGTCGCTGGTGGAGAGGAGGCCCCTACTACAGGCTTGATGGCGATGAGCCAGGCCCACGGTGTCTGACCTTGATCCTCCTGGCTCTGTAGTGCGGATGCCTCCAGGGTCTTTAAGGAACCCAGAGCCATGGGGGGTTGGTGCGCCTGCATGTTTGGCAGGTGGGGCAGGGATCAGTTACCCCCACCCCTCATGGGCTCAGGGAAGCTCAGAGTCCCAGGGAGTTCATAGCGAGAGAGGTTACCCACCCTTGCCATGATGTACGGCCTGTGCACATGCCTCAGTTTCCCCACGCAGCTCTACATTTGCTTTCCGAATCTGTGTGTCCCCGGGCTTAGTCCGGGCTGGGCTGCCTGCTCTCCAGGCCCAGAATTCCCACATCAAATCACGGGTGGCACCCATCCATATCTCTCTGGTAGCCTCCAGCAGCCCAGAAGTCATGACTTATTCATAAATGACAGTGTCAACCCCTGTTTATGTCTGGAGCCGTGGAGTCACACAGGGCTTCCGGCATTAGTTTTCTCCCAAGGATTCCGGCCTCGCTTTCTCCTCCTGGGGACATGGAGTAGTCTGGTGGTCCACCTGCCTGGCTCAGCACTGGCCCTTCTCCCTGCTTCTGAGCCTGCCACGCCCTCAGGGCCGTCCTTACGGTAGCTCACCCCGCTTGCTTCACCTTGGGACCTTGGGCAAGCTCCTGTCACTCAATTAACATTTTTTTTTTGGGGGGGAAAGTCTCACTCTGTTGCCCGGGCTAGCGTGTCTTGGCATCAGGCTAGCTCACAGCAACCTCAAACTCCTGGGCTCAAGTGATCCTCCTGCCTCAGCCTCCTGAGTAGCTGGGGCTACAGGCATGCACCACCATACCTGGCTAATTTTTTTCTATATATTTTTAGTTGAACAGCTCATTTCTTTCTATTTTTAGTAGAGACGGGATCTCACTCTTGCTCAGGCAGGTCTCGAACTTCTGAGCTCAAACGATCCTCCTGGCTTGGCCTCCCAGAATGCTAGGATTACAGGCATGAGCCACTGTGCCTGGCCAACATTTATTAATATTACATGCATTTCCAAGTCTCAGGGTGCTGAGCCAATCTCTTCACGCACATTAATGACCTCACTTAATCGCGTGATGCACTCAGGTAAGAACTATTGCTATTCCCATTTTATAGACAAAGAAATAGAATCTCAGAGATGGGCCTGGGTCACAAAGCTGGTAAGGGGGAGAGCTAGTATTTGTACCCAGACAGTCTGAGTATACAATTTTTTTTTATTGAGGGATACTTAAAATACAGCACAATGCACACAGATCTTAGGTGTTCAGTTCAATGAGCATTGACAAATGCACTCACCCATGCACCCAGCCTTCCCAGCAAGATGTAGAACACCTTCATAATGCTTCATAGCTCTTCTCAATCAGTTCCTACCCACCACGTGGAGGTACCTGTTCTGATTTCCATCACCAATACGGAATCTTCATTCTTGGATTTTTGTAGAATTGAAATTATAGACTGGAATTAGATATATAACAATATGTATTGTTTCTTTCACTCAAAATTGTGTTTTTGATATTTATCCGTATTGTTGCACATATCAATAGTTTACTTACTTTTATTGCGGGGTAGTTTCCCATTGTATAGATAAAGCACAATTTGTTTATCCCCTTTGATTATTAATGGATACTTGGGGTGTGTGCGGTGTTGGGCTATAATGAATAAAGCTTCTGTGACCATTTGTGTACAAATCTTTGTGTAGACAGATGTTTTCATTTCTTTTGGGTTGGTACTTGGGGAGGAATAGTTGGGTCTCAGGTAGGTGCGTGTTTAACTTTATAATCCCCAAAACATTTTCTAGGTGTGCCATTTTATACTTTTATTAGCAACGTAAGACAGTTCTAGTTACTCCACATCCTTGCCAACAGTTGGTGGTGTTAGTGTTTTTGTATTTCAGCCATCTAGTTTTAATAGATGAGTAGTATCTCATTTTGGTTTAATTGTGCATTTCTCCAGCGATTAATGATTTTGAGCTTATTTTTCATGTGCATTCATATATTTTCTTTTGTGATGTGTCTGTTCCAGTCTTCTGCCCACATAAAAAAAATTAGGCTGGTTGTCTTTTTATTGTTGATTTGTAGGAGTTCTTTATGTATTCTGGATATGAACATTTCCCCTCCCTCCCCCCAGTCTGTATCTTGTTTATGTGTTTTCTTAAAGGTGTCCTTGCCGAGCAGACATTGACCATAGCCCCCTCACTTTTGGCTGTAGATGATTCCTGAGGATGTTGAAATGAGAGGATGGCATTCACCTGCGTGATGCCAAGAACACAGTGGGACCTCAGAAGGAGCTCATTTCCTTTGTCCTTCCCCCTCCTGCCAAGACCTCCCGGATCATTGTCTCTAAGTGGCGTGGATGTCCTTTCTTCTTCACCTACCCATCCACCCACATGTCACTCATTCTTGAAGGCCCTGCTTACCACGGGCCTCCAGCACCAAGCTCCTTAGACCTCCCTAACTCTTGGGGATAATCCAAGTGCGCAGCTCTTGCCTCTGGCAGCTCTGACTTCCTCCGGACCCTCCCCACACCTTCCCTGCTCGGAGCACTGCAGTGCGCTCTCCCGACTCACTCCCTCAACACAGATCCCTTCATTGTCCACCACTCTCAGGGCCTGATTAGGCTTCCAGAACATAGCACTCACTCAAGCATTGCCCTGCCCTGCCCAACCACACCTTCCAACTGTGAGGATACAGCCTGCTGAGAGGGTGGGGGAGAAAGGGAGTCCCAGCAAAGGCTTCTCAGAGGAGCAACACTTGAGCCAGGCTTTGCAAGCTGAATAGCTTTTTCCCAGCTAGACTGCCACGTGGAAAGGAAGAGCCTCGCAGAGGGAGGAAAGACCACGTGCAAATGGACAGGCAGGAACGATGAGTGGAGTGGGGTTCGGGGCAGTGAGCTCAGAGAAGCTGGGAAGGTAAGATCATGAAATACTTGGTGTGTCGAGTTGGAAACTTGGGCTTTATCCTGAAAGCAATAGGAGCTTTCAGAGGCCTTGAGCATGGGGAGGGCGTGGTATTAAGCTCTCTGAGCCCATCTGTGGCAGATGTCAAGAGGGTGGATGTGCTTCTTTAGCATGAAGCCTGCAGAACACTGTTCCAGGAGTTGGTTCAGGCCTGGCTCAAGGCACAGGGTACAGGGTAGGGGGAACGCTTGCAACTCCTCCCTCCCCCAGTGGAGCTGCTGAGAGATCACTGGCCATAAAGTTAGAAGAAAACAATTGCAGTCGTGACAACACGACAACGATCACCATCTGAAGAGGGCAATTTGGTGAGTTTAGTGGAGAGAAACATCGTGCACTTTAAGACGGCAACAAGTGGGACCCAGAATGTCTGACGGGAGCGGATGTGGGTGCGCACTTGTCCCCGGAGAGTGGCTTGGGGAGGAGCCCGTGGTGAGGCTGGGTGCACAGGCGCAGGGGAGGGTGGCCCTCAAGGCGGTGGAAGAGCTGACCAGGCCTGTTTGGCATCTGGGAGTTTTGGGTGGTCAGGCAGATGTGGCTTTGGCTCCTGCCTCTGGAAACTTTGCTCTTTGAATAAGTCCCTTAGTCTCTGTAAGCCGTGGTTTCCTCCTCTCTCAAACAGCGCTCGTAATGTTAGTGGAGTCATTTTGGGGCTTAAATACCAAAATGCATGTAAAGAAAGCACTTGGGGTGCAGTTACACTCCATAAATGGGGGATTCTGGAACATCTACCGAAGTCACTCCTAAAGCTTCCAGTGGCTGCGGCTGGCCCCACCCTGCCCCTGGAAGCAGCTGAGCTGTTGGGTGCCCAGCTAGATGGCTCAAGGCACAGATGTGGCTGCTGCTTCCCAAGGAAAACCTGTCGCCGGCAGCGGGGGTGGGGTGGGGGCTCAGTGAGGGTTATCTCTGCCTCTTTCAGCGATATTCAGGGACTATCAGCATCCGGCAGGTTTTCTGGGCTGTGCACACCGCAGCTAAGAAGCTGAAGCTCCAAAGCCAAGTTCTCCCCCAGGAGCTGTTTTGTGGGTTGTTCACACTGCAGCACGCACCTGGGGATGTCCCCCACCCCGATCCTGCACAAATCACTGGGACTCCAGTTCACAGGGCTGCACAGGGAGGATAGAGCAGTCCCGGCTCCAAAGGGGGTTGGGGCAGGGTCATGATCCTACTTTCCCTGGGAGGCTCAGGCCCTTAAATAGCCCCCAAAACTATTGTCATTACTGAAAACCTTTCTCTCTTACCTCCAAGGCAAAAGGAGGCAGAAAACTCTGGTAAGTACCTTAATAAGCGGCTGCCATCGGCTCAACAATAGCTATGAAAAACTATCAATTATTCAGATATGGGAAACTGGAGGAAAAAAAAGCTTTTAGGGGCACTTTTAAAGCCCACAGAGTGTCAATAGTGGTGTTATTAATTTCCAGCTTCAAGATAATATTTAAAGCGTTGGTTAGGAAGGTTCTTTGGGGGAAAAGAACCTTCACAAACAGTCAGAATTTGGAGCTAATGAAATTTCCATGGGCCTCCGGGGCCCGGTGCAGACCCTGCCTCCAGCGTTGCCAGCTGTGGGCTGTCTCGGGCTGGGGCTGGGCTCGGGAGCCAGGCCCGGGAGCGGTGCCCAGGCCGTCCCGACGGCTGGACCCGACCTTCCCGTTCTCTGGCCCTGTTCTCTGGGTCCCGGCTTGGAACCGCGGCGCTGCCGCGTGCTGCTACCTCTGATGGCCACTAGGGGGAGCCAAGGTCCTCTGCAAAGGGCTTCCCTCCCGCAGCGCGAAGCCCCTGGGAGATTTTCTGCATCAGTGGCTTTTTCTGCCCGGATTCTGAAAGAGGAGCTGGGAGGGGGACAGGGTGGCTGGTGACTGGCCTGGAAGAGGTGGACGGTATTCGAAGAAGCTCTGATCTCTAAGCTGCCTGGGTCCCTCCTCGCCGATCTGCCTCCCTTTTCCATAAGAAAGGCACAGTTATGTTTTGGATGGCACACAACCAACTTTAAAACGACCTTTCCCAGAGAACCTCCCAGAGAAGTCCCCACCCCCATCCGTGACCCCTGGGCTTTTGGGAGCCTGCCTTGTGACTGCCCTGGGTCCCTGGGCTTGTCTCCCCAGCAAGAAGGAAGACAAGGGCTGTCTTCTGTTGCTTCCTCCTCTTCTTCCTCCTCCATCTCTTAACACCTCCTCCCTTCATTTTATTAAGCACCTCTGATTTGCAGGGAATCGTGTGCTCGATGCTGTGGGCACAGCGTTTGGGGAACTGCAGGATGATGATGATGATATGAGAGAGAGAGAGAGAGAGAGAGAGAGAGAGAGAAAGAGAGAGAGAAAGGAGTACAGGAAATGATTCCTGTATTCAAGGGCTTTCCACTCAATTTGGAGATGGAGGAATTTGATTCATGTCATTGAACATTTGCTGAGTGTCCATGTGAGAAATAGTGGAACATTGGGAAAAGAGAACAGGTTTGGCGACTGAATTTCAGCCTTAGTTCCACCTCGAGGAGCCAGTGTGACACTGTTACTGAAACCTGCGGGGTCTCTATTTGCTCATCTGTAAAATGGGGCATCCAGAGCCCTGTGTCGTGAATCACATAAGACGACAGAACGAGAGGCTTTAACTGCTAGGCAAGCATCACCTCCTTTGTGACCCTCTCCAAGCCCCTTCCCCGAGAGTTAGACAATGATTTTCTCGTCTGTCGTCCCAAACCCTGTCCCAGCCCAGTCAGAGCTGTCTGGGAGCACTGCCATCATTTAGCTGCCAGTGATCGGAGCACTCCATCAGAGCAGAGACAGTGGCGATGTCTGGTTCGTGTCTGCCCAGCTCACAACCTGCTACTCCCCAGGGAACATCTGCGGATGTTGGGGCCAAGGGACAGGTGAGAGTCTGGTGTGGGCCCCTGTGCAGACAGGGGTGCCATTCAGATGTGTGGGACTCAGGCGTGACATTCAGGTGCATGAGTGGACACTGGCCATGGGCTTGGGCCTTGGGCTCACTCCGAGAGAGAACTTGACCATGGAGCACGTGGCCACAGGGGCCTGGGCTGCAGACACACAGTGTTGAGCCCTGGGAACGGGTGAGTTCCAGAACAGGATGGAAGAAAGTTTTCCATGGGTGGCCCAAATCTCACTAAGGGGGTATGGGTCCCGACGGGATGTCGCCAGGAACCAGATGCAGTGCTTACAGCGCTGGATCAAAGGATGAGACAGGGACCCCCTGAGATCTCCATCAGTCCTGTCTCGGTGAGGAGGTGGGTGGGCGCCAGTTCCCCCTCCGGCTTCTTGCTCCCTTTGAGAGCAGAGCCCGCAGGACGGGCAGGCGCCTTGAGCAGGTAACAGTGTTTGGTGGCAATTTATGCTCACTGTTTTCTTTCTTGGTTACTTTTATTTATTTATTTATTTTCTATTTTTGGTTGGCCAATTAACTTTTTTATTTTATTTTTATTTTTAGTAGAGACGGGGGTCTCGCTCTTGCTCAGGCTGGTCTCGAACTCCGAAGCTCAAACGATCCACCCGCCTCGGCCTCCCAGAGTGCTAGGATTACAGGCGTGAGCCACCGCGCCCGGCCTTTCCTGGTTACTTTTGATAAGCTGCACTATTTTTACCCATCCCATAGTGAGACACTGTTTCCTTGAAATACATTTATTTAAGTCAATAAACAAAGGGAGTCAGTTTAAAGAAAAACATTAAGTAAAGAACAGTCCAAGTGGTACTTGAATTCAGGAAAAATCCTGGAGCTCGTACAAGAATGCCTGTAGTTAAGAGCACAGGCTTTGGAGATCTTGGCTCTGACCCTACCAGTGGCATGACCTTGTGCCTCTCTGAGCCTCAGTTTCCCCATCTGTAAAGAGGGCTAATAATACTCCCAGCAGGGTTGCTATGAGGAGCAAATGAGATAAGATATGCAAAGTGCTTAGCATGGGCTAAGCACACAGCAGGTACAGCCATCATTTTAACATCATTGTTAAAAGTGCTTGTTTGCAGCAGGTGGATGGGGGCTGTAGAATGAGAGGAGCAGTGTCTCCTCCACCCTGTGGAGGGAGGGAGCGCGCCCCCTGGGGATGGAGGGTGGGAGCGCTCCAGGGAACCCAGAGGGCTCTGCCTGGAGACCAGGGGAGGAGGGTCCAGCCCACCCCCAGGCCTGGGCACAAGCCAGAAGCTCTGTAGGTGTTTCTCCTTTGGGGTTGGAGAGCTTCCCTCCCCTGCCCTGCCATTCCCGTTCCCTTTCTTTCAAGATTTAATTCAGCATTTCAAGTGTTCCTAATAAGTCCTGGCAATGTTAGTCTTGGAGATTCCTAGTCTGGAAGGCCACATTTTTGACTGAAGTTCAATATTAATACACTTGGGAGAACAGCTTTAGCTGATGAGAACCATTCTCCAACTCACGGGCGAGAGGGTGCACTTGAAAAATATTAATGCGCTTTCTAATTCCTTCCTTCCTTCCCTCCCTCCCTCCCTCCCTCCCTCCCTCCCTCCCTTCCTTCCTCCCTCCCTCCCTCCCTCCCTTCCTTCCTTCCTTCCTTCCTTCCTTCCTTCCTTCCTTCCTTCCTTCCTTCCTTCCTTCCTTCTTTCTTCCCTCCCGGAGGTATTTATTAAACATATACTGTGTGCTCTATTATAGCCTTTGTTAAAACCAGGAGTTCCTTCTTCTCTGGCACAGGCCTAATTTCAGTTATTGAGACTTAAGCACAGAAATTCCAGGACCCCTGTCACTTGGATCAATCAAAAAATTCTTCTCTTGTTCATTTGCTTTGAGTGTTTATGCATCATTCGGGCCACACACGCACACGGCTTTGAGGCATCTGGCTGTGCGGATCCATCTTGCTGGTCTGCTTGCTTAGCTGCAACTTCGGGCAGGGGAAACCAAACGCCCAGCGCACAGGTGGGGGCGCATTGGGTGGCCTCCCCCACCCACCTGACAGTCCCCCACGCCCCCACGTGATTCTCACCTCCCTGACTTTGTGCAAACTGTTCCCCAGCCCGGAGTGCTGTCTTCTGTCCTGTCCACTATCTGAGATGCTCCATGTCCTTCCTCCTCTCTGAAGACTTCCCAACACTTTCCAGCCCTTCCCTACCCTGAGATCCCACAGAACTCACAGTCCAGACCACACCACGGTGGCCCTGTGTCGCCTGAGGTCCTCCTCAGTCTCAGGCTGCCTCCGGGGCTGGGGGCAGGCCCCTGGGGACCGGGCTCAGGTCTTAGAGCTGAGACTTGCTGGGCACTCCTTATGCATTAAGCTCAGCGCGTCCCACGCTTGAGTTCACATCCACCCTGTGGAGGGGGGCAGGGGCTGTCCTGGTCGCATTTCAGGCGCAGGAAGTTAAGAGGCCGGGCACAGTCACATGGTGAGAAGAAGCAGAAGGAGGACTTGGTGACAGGTGCTCTGGCTCCAAAACCCCGAGACACCCTTCTGCTCCCCTGCCTGTCCCTACAGCACGGCTGAGGCTCAGGGGAGGTGAGGAAGACGACGGTCCCCATGAGGCCAGGCTGCCTGGCTGCTGGATGGAGCCTGCAAATGTGCCTGGCGGGCACGGAGTGAGCTTTGCCACGTCTGGATCGGGGCTGCTGCCGCCTGTCGTTGGGGGAGGGAGTGTCACCGTGCAAAGCCCCCTTCTGACTCCCAGAGCACTGGCTTCCGTTGCCAGAATGCTGTCCCTCCTATACTTTAGTTTGGAGTATTTATTTATTTTGCTTTGCTTCACTCCCTAAAGGATTTGCGGCGACCTACAAGAAAACATTCAATAAAGTCATAATAAAATATAAATAAGAACAACAAGGGAAGATGCTGTTCACATCTGTGTTTCCTGCATCTGATGGCCCTTCTCGAACCAGACTGTCCTCGCTCCTCCAGTCCTTACGTTCAGGAAGGCCTCAACTGTCACGTGACGTAAGGACAAACGCACAGTGCTTTGTGACCTCTGAGGGTCACGTGTGAAGACGCCAGGTGTTCCCCAGGCTCTGTTGTACACGCAGGATCAGTAGATGCATTCCCCACCCAAGTGGCTCATTCGAAGGGCTCAGGTCGCTGTCAGTCGCGTCTCCTTCCCTCACCTCCCCTTCTTGGTCAGCCTCCTTGTGCCGAGGAGGTGGCTCTGTCCTCTGCCCGTAACCCAGTGGCTTCCCAGGCAGGAGGAGGATGTTATAAAAAGGGGCGATGTCTCAGCTGTCACGCGTGGAGCACACGTCGTGAGAACCCGACTGCCTGCTCTGCAGAGTCCCTGGGATGCCAGCCCATCCCGGGCCCCCCAGGTGACACAGGGCCATCTGCTGCTCTGACCTGCCTCAAGGAAATACTGTCACGGGGCTGAACCCGTGAGAACCCAGGCAAAGTGTGCGTGAGGGGGCGGAGCCGTGTTTGCTGGCATGCCCTGGGGCTTGGGAGCCAGGAGGGACACCCGCACGTGTGAGCTCAAAGGTGGTGGCCCCGGTGACACGTTTTCTCCTCCCCCCCGGATCAGTTCATTAAGTGGTCAGCAGCCCTCTTCGGGGAGGCCGTCTGACTGTCTGTCAGCATGTCAGGGGACTGAGATGACACGCCAGTGACTCTGGTTATCGGACACAAGAAAGCCAGCCTGATGGCTATGTCGCCTGCCACTCCACGGAGAACTTGGAACACTGAGCTGGAAAGTTCTAAGAAGGAGACACGTTTGAATCCCAGCTTTGCTCTTGACTGGCTCCGTGGCCTTGCATGGTACCTAACCCCCGAGCTTCTAGAACGGGGCTCATGAAACCTGCCGGGCAGAGAGATTTGGGGACGTGGAGAGACGACGTCTGCAAATGGCCCAGCACCAGTAGGAGCCCAGCACCTGCTGGTTCCTTCCCCATCTCCTCTTGCTTGGAAGAGGGGTCTTGTTTTAGTCTGTTTATGCTGCTAAAACAAAATACCTTAAACTGGCTAATTTATAAACAGCAGAAATATATTTTCTCACAGTTCTGGAGGCCGGGAGGTCCAAGATCAAGTGGCCGGCGGATTAGGTGTCTGGTGAGGGCTCCGTCTCTGCTTCCAAGGCGGTGCCTTGCTCTGTGTCGTGCGGACGGGACACACACTGTGTCTTCACGCGGCAGAGGGGTGGAAGGGGCGGCGGGCAGAAGGGAAGGAAGTTCTCTGAAGCCTCTTTCATAAGGTCGCTAGTCCCGTTCACGAGAACTCTGCGCTCACGGCTTAGTGACCTCCTAAAGGCTCCATCTCTTAACACTGTCATACTGGTGGTTAAATTTAACACGAGCATTTTGGGGGACATCCAGACCATAGCAGATGTTTGAGGATTCCTTCTGCTTCAGGGCTGCGAGGTATGGACAGGGCTAAGCCTGGGATGTTTTGGAGAGTCTGCCCTGGCGAGGTCCCTGCCCTTGAGGAGGCGGGTGTAGACAGACGTGTGAATAGGTGATGACAGCTGCGGAGCTGTGACTAAGGGAGGGTGCACGTGAACAGCCTGGGGTGGAGGGTGGTGGTGAAGGACAGGTGGGAGTCAGCCGGGTGCAGCGGGCAGGGGACGGCATCCCAGGGACATGCAAGGGCATTTGCAAAGTTCGGGACCAGTGAGACGTCACGGTATGGTGGTGGGGGAGTGGGGTGGGCAGGGATGTCTGTCCACGGGCCCGGAGAGGACACTTTCTGAATCAGGAATTTACAGATCAGGGGGCGATCATGCAAGGCCCTGACTACCAAGCCAATGGCCTTGGCCTTGACCCTCCTTGAGCTTCCTCCTTATCCCCAAGGTCATTGCTCTCCTGTTAAAGTCCATACTCTTTGCCTGGCCTTCAGGACCTCGTGTGATCTGATCGTACTCCATCCCCTGCCTCACCTTGCTTCACTCTCACCTCACTCATGCGCTCTTCTCCTCACTCCCTTTTACCTGACTGCCCCCTGCTCATCCTTTGGGGCTCAGTTCAGGAGTTGCCTCCTCCAGGAAGCCCTCCCTGACTCCCTCTGAGTCCCATGGTCTCTCTGCTTCCCCATCTGAGCACACTTCCCACTGGCCTATCTGGTTCCCTCTGAACCTCCTGCCCTGGCTTTTGGCAACTCAGGACAGGGACAGGTCTGTCCCATTCCCTCCGCACTCTGGACCCTGGTGGTGCTCAGCACTTTGGTGCTCATTAATGGCTTCTGCATGAATGAATGATTGGGGGAATCAGTGAAGGCCTTTTATTTCCTCCCAGCAATCCGCTCACTTCCCTGACTCCAGCTGGGGACCCGCACACCTGCCTTGCCACGTTAGAGACCCTGGAACTAAGATTTTACTGCTTAGATTCATCACACAGTTTTTATTCTGCGTGTTCCTTTTTCTGGCATTTCTATTCCCCCGCCTGGTGCACAAAAGCACTCCACTTTTCTGTATTTCTGCGCCCACCCACTCTGTTTCTGATGCTCGAGACCCCAAGATTCTTCAAAAGGAGGACTTTTAATCTTCCTGGGCACCGCTGTTTCAGAAACATGTTTCAAAGCCGCTTGAAAGTGGGATGCTGTGGCTTTGATGTCTCTGTTAGCGTCTCTGTGGGGGACAGGCTGGCTCTCTCAGGTCGCTGGGGCCGAGGCATTGCCCTGGTGGGCTGCGTGCCAATCGGCTGGAACAGGAGGTGACAAAGGGACGTCCCTGCACCCAGGCTCCATCCACTGCCTGGCTCAGCCAGCCGGTGCGCTCTCTGCTTGGAAGCAGACGCCGCACATCGCGCATCTCCAAGGCCTTGGCACCTGTTCCCCGGGTGCAGGGCCTGTCTCCCAGCTGCACCCTTCCCTGGAACTTGCCCTTGGCTGAAGGGCAGGCTGCCTGGCTCAAGGTGAAGCCCATTCCCATCGCTAACGGCTGGCTATGGGGCGGGGACGGGGAGGGGGTAGCTGTGGCCTGACCCTCCTGCCCTCGATGTGGGACAGCTCTGAGGGGTCACCGTGGCCCCAGAGCTCCCCAGCATCAGCTGAAACCTTCAGCGCCACCACGCTGCAGTCGGCCCTGCCCAGCCCCCTCCCTCCCTCCTTACGGGGTGCACCTCCCAGCCACTTGGCATTAAGAACTCCACGTGAGGGTCCCCGCCCCTGTACCGGTCCCTGAAGGGCCTGGGGCCCCGGCTGGGCCCTTCTTTAAGACTGCCACTAGCAGGAGTCCCGGACGTCCTGGGATGGCACCCGAGAGAGGAACACACACAAGGACAGTAGCCAAAGGAAAGGGAGACCTAGGCTCATGCAGAGCCGGGCCAGCACGTGACGGGCATCCGGTGAAAGCTGGATTTGGGGTGCAGCATGGCCATCAGGCCTAAAGGAAGCTTCCTGTGTCCCACAGGTGGATCCAGGTGGCCACATTTACAGAACAGGTCCCCAGAGCCGTAGGGACAAGGACAGCTGAACTGCCTCTCTCCGTTCACACACAGACACAGGAAGCACAGGGGAGGGAGCCTCACGTGACACGGTGACCCTGATAGAAGGTGACACCACTGCAGTGACAGTGCCTTCCTTCCCTGGGGGAGGGGCTGAGGGCAGGGAGGGGAGGGGCCTCCTCCCAGCAAGTGCCCCTGACCCTGCGGCTGCCCGCGCCCCCTCCATGTCCACGGGGCACTGTGGCCACCGTGGCTGCCTGAGGGGCCTCCTGCCCGCCCTCCCTGCCCCCACGAAGGGGACTCCTCTCCTTGCGGTTGCCGCTGCTGCTCCCACACCTGCCTGAGCATCTGGCAGCCCAGCGTGGGCCAAGGGAAGGCTGCCTGTCGCTGCATTTGGAGACCCTCCGCTGGGCCACCCGGCCCCCACTCAGCAAGGGCAGGGCCCTGGAGAGTTTGTGACGCCTGGCAGAAGGGAGGCTCACGCAGGACAGAGCCAGGGCTGGAACCCAGACCCACCCAGCTCACAGCCCTGCTCTGTCCCTTGTGCACCTCCGCAAATTGGAAATTCACCAGGTGCCGAATGGGGAGCCAGGACCCAGACCTCAGGAGAGAGTCTCCGCTGCCGTCCGCATGCTAATGAGCATCACTGCCACCACGGAGGGTCTAAAATGTGCCACACGCTTCGTTTGGCGAGTTGCTCCTGTCTCATCCTCACTGTGGGTTGTGACCGTCCTCGTTGTAGGAAGGAGCGACCTTGCCCTCCCGCAGCTCCCTCCCACCCTGGCCCGGCCCCCCATGGAGCTTGGAGGCCCACCCCCACCCCTCCGGGGTCCCTGGCGAGGTCCAGGAGGACGAATCGGGGCGATTCATCCATTACTGATCAGCGTTTTGTGTCGTCAGCTCCTGCTCAGGGCTGGGCAGTTTCCCATCCTTTTCCCCTGGTGGAAATCTGGGAATGCGGCCAGAGGCTGAGCAGGAGTGGGCGGGGGAGGCTTTGGAGCCACCGCTGGCTGTGTGGCTGGGGGATCGGGGTCCCTGCCGGTTGCCCCTGAGAGCTATGCTCAAGGACTGACTTGGCAGCACTTCCTGTCCACGTTTCTTTGCAGAGCGGCTCGGTGTGGCATTCTCTGGGGACCTCAGGACGGCATTGTGTGTCTGACCTGAGGGTTAGCAAACAGCGAGGCACCCCCGTGTGGGCATCCTTGTCACTGTGGGGTGGAAAGGGGACAGCCTCCGGGGTCAGGTGGTCCTGCCTCCAACCCGGATTGGGCCGCTTACAAGCTGCGTGACTTTGGGTAAGTCACTAAATCTCTCTGGGCCTCAGTGGCACCATCTAGTGGAAATGGACTTAGTGCTCCCTCGGCCCACAAGTTGCTGTGAGGCTGATGAGAAACGGGGCCCAGAGGATGACTTAGCATGGTGCCCGGGACCTTCTTGACAATGGGTTTCCTGTCCTCAGCAAAGGCAGATGACACCAGGACCTAGGTCACACCCCAGACCCTGCTGTTTAGTGAGCTCTTGCTGACTTCTGATGACAACCGTATCCCTGTGCCTAATGGCATTTAGGGACCATGGAACCCCTTCGTCACCCTCTGTCACCCTCCATCACCTTCTCCCAGCCCAACCAGTGCTGGGGGAGTATAAATACCCCCGCTCCCTCTCCTCTGGGGTGGGGGGATTGTGAGGTGGGTTTGGCACCATTTCTCAGAGTTTCATCTCTGTTGGTTTTCTGTTGCTGCTGTAACATATTATGATAAACTTAGTGGCTTAAAACAACACGAATCTGCTACCTTTCAGTTCTTAGGGCCAGAAGTCTGAAACAGGTGTTCGAGCAGGCTCTAGGGGAGAATCCATGTCCTTCCAGCTTTCAGAGGTGACCTGTGTCCCTCGGCTCGCAGCCTCCCCTTCCGTCTTCAGCACCAGCAGTGGCAGGTTGAGTCTTGCTCACAGCACACCACCGTGACTCTTCTTCCTCTTCCATGGACGAGGACCTGTGTGATTTCATTGGTCCCACCTGGATGACCCGGGTTGCTTTCCCCATCTCAAGATCAGCTGATGAGCAAAGATCATTCCGTCTGTGATCTTAGCTTCCCTTTGCCACGTAGTGCAATATGTTCACAGGGTCCGGGACTGGCTTTGGGGCTGTTGCTCTGCTTCCCGCACGGCCCCTGGGGGGGCTGGTTTAACAGCACACCTTTGGGCTGCCTTCCCTTTCACTGTGTCACCTGCCCTGTCCCACCTCTCCCCCGCTGTGGGTTCCTGAAGTTCCCAAGTAAACTATTTGCACTTGAGTCATTCATTGTCTCATTGTCTCATTGTTTTCTTTTAGGGGGCACATTCTTCTTCTTCTGCTGGGCCCATTCAAACCCTCACAATTAAAGACATGTGCAGGCCGGGGCAAGGTAGCTCACGCCTGTAATTGTAGCACTCTGGGAGGCCGAGGTGGGTGGATCGCTGGAGGTCAGGAGTTCGAAACCAGCCTGAGCAAGAGCAAGACCCTATCTCTACTAAAAATAGAAAGAAATTAATTGGCCAACTAATATATATAGAAAAAAGTAGCCGGGCATGGTGGCACATGCCTGTAGTCCCAGCTACTCGGGAGGCTGAGGCAGCAGGATCGCTTGAGCCCAGGAGTTTGAGGTTGCTGTGAGCTAGGCTGACGCCACGGCACTCTAGCCCGGGCAACAGAATGAGACTCTGTCTCAAAAAAATAAAAAAAGACATGTGCAGAGGTAAGGAACGGTGAGCCACAGAGACTCGAGACTGAGTGCGATGAGTTTTGATTGGGCGTGGACCTGCCAGTGCCCGGCGTGGCTGTGAGCAACCAACCCCCCTCATCTTGCAGAATGAAGAAACCACGGTGGTGGCCCAGCAACTCATCTTCACTCCGACACCTCTCTCCACCCCAGGGACGCCCTGCCTTGCCAGGTGACAGTGTCACTGTGCGAATGAATGACTCATTCTCCTCACTTAGCAAATTTCAACTGTAAGTAATTGCTTGAATCAAACTTATTTATTGGAGCCTTCAGAGTGGGAGCTGCTTTTGATTAGCCTCTGTCACTATTAAAATGGAAAATATGCTTTTCATTGGGTGGTGATTTTCCTCGGTGACGTCCCGGTTGCTAACAAACACAGTTCAATCATCACCCAACTCAGGGCGCATTCTAGACCTTTCCCTCAGCTTGGCTCTTTTTCTGTTTTTAAAGGGGTTTTTCATTATCACAGCCCTTGGCATGGCCAGGCACCCAGTAGACGCCCAATAGCTGATTGGAAAATTCTTTCTGGCCATTTAAAAATAAAGTTTCGAATATACAGAAAAGCATCAAGTCAAAAATAGCAACCCTCATATGCCCACTGTTAACATTTCTCATATTTGCCCCAAATTGCACAGGTATTATGTGACTACAGTGCTCCATGGCCCATGAAAAAAATTCAGGATACAACAAATAAATTTCAGGTCTCCACCTCTCTCTAAATCCCAATCCGCTTCCCTTCTTCCCAGTGGTATTCTCTATAATGAGTTGGGTGTATTTTGCCCTGCAGAAAATGAAAGCCTTTCACACACACACACATATCCGTAGGAAGTAATAGTAGCCTCATGTGTATTTTTACTTTCATAAATGGTATTATGCTACTCATATCATTCTGCAACTTGCTTTATTTCCCTTAACAATGTGATTTTTAGGCTTATGTCCAAACTGGCAATTCTAATTCATTTCTTTTAACTGTCAGGTTTCATTTTTTTTTTTAAAAAAAACCCTATTAATGGACATAGAGGTTGTTTCTGATTTCTTTTTGCCGCTTGAACACATTGCTGCAATGTGCACCCTTCTGCACGGGTCCTTCTGCACGTGAGTGCGGGGGGCTGCAGGGGAGACCTCTGGCAGGGAAGCCACCGATTCATGGCCAGGGGATATATGTTGTAATGATTCTCAGTGGAATCCACTGTCCCGTGTGCTGTGCCGACTGCACCCCCACCAGCAGCCTGGGAGAGGCATGCTCCCCCGACACCCTCACCAGCACTTGGTGGTGTCTGAATTGTCCACTTCTGCCAGGCCGAGGACACACCGTGGCTGTGTTTTGAAACCAGGTCAGTTGCTGGAAGGTTCGCCACGGTTCTGCCTTTTAATCCAGAAGACCCATAACAAAGCGCCTGTTTTACACGTTGGGTTCTGTCACCCAAGTGTCCCCTCATTCTCTACAGGCAGGGGACTGGCTGGTCAGGGTTGGGGGCACCAGGCGAGGGATGATGTCAGGGTGAGGTGTGGCTGGGGGGACAGAAGGGACGGTAAGGACAGGGGAGGGGTGGGGAAGAGGGAGGCCAGGAGCAAGGCCTCGCAGTGGGGTGGGGACAGGGCTGGGCTTGCATTTGAGGTCACGGCTCCAAGAACTCCCAGCTGGGAAGTCCAGTGCTGTGACAGCAGGTGGGGGACTGGAATGTCACTGTGGTCTGACGCTGGCTTTCGGGGATCTGCCGGGCAGACGCCAGGGTTGGCTTGGGTCTGTGGGCCGGGAGCGTGGGAGACAGTAAGTCAAGGTGAGTACAGTGAGCCTTTGGGGGCACTCTGGGTCTGTGGCTGGGGCAGAGGCAACGTGGAGGGCCTGTGTGGGGCTGTGGGAACCCTGAGAAGGTTCACTTGATGGTGGAGGGGTGCGGCTCATCAACATGAAGGGGACCCCTTAAATGAGGACCCTGCCTGACCTGCCTGATGCAACCCCTGACCCCCACCCCCATGGGGGACTCCTGGACACTGTTTCCAGTGCTGGAGGCCTCGGAAAAATCCAGAAATCCAGACCCCTCCCAAGAGGAGGCCCCTGGTGACTGTTTCAGGGGTGCTAGGATTTGATGTTTGTCCCCTCCAAACTCGTGTTGCAACTCGATCCCCAATGTGGCAGTATTGAGACATTGAGACGCGGGCCTTTAAGAGGTGACTGGCTCATGAGCGGTCTGCCCTGATGAGTGGATTAACCATTCGTGGGTTGATGGCTTTCTAAGAAGAAGGGAGGCCTGGGATGGCAAGTTAGCACGCTCAGCACCCTCCACCACCATGTGCTGCTTGTGCCACCTCTGGACTCTGCAGAGAGTCCCCACCAGCAAGAAGGACCTCACCAGATGTATCCCCTCAACCTTGGCTTCCCAGCCTCCAGAACTATGAGAAATAAGTGCCTTTTCTTTACAAATTGCCCAGTCTCAAGTATTCAGTTACTGCAACAGAAAACGGATAAGACGTGGGAAGCGTGCAGGTGAGAGCTCCTTGTTTGAGAGAAGGAGAGTTTTGGGATCTTCCACTGGCCTCCCTGCCTCTCTGCAGGGAGTTGAGGGACAGGACTGACTGACAGCAGGCTGAGGTGGGGGTGCCAGGGAAGTCCCTGCTTCCTCTCCCTTCCTCTCTCGTCACTCTGACCCTGCTCTGAGGTTGGGGCAGACCAGGAAGAGGGTGGCTGTGTGCACAATGGCGGTGACATCTTTCTTTTGCTCAAGAGCTGGGTGAGCGCTTGAAGAAGGAGGCTGGCTTCAGCAGGCAGACAGCAGGGGGAAAGGAGCTCTGGGCAGAGGGAACAGCATGTGCGGTAGTAGTAGGAGGTGTGGGAGAGCTTGGCATAGTGAGAAAATTGTGAGCAGTGTGTGGGCCCAAAATATACATTGTGGCAGAGAAATGGGGGTTAGGGGATGTGAGACACGATGGGGCTAGACATCAGAGGGTAACTTAGGCAGGGCCTTACCGGCTGTATTAAGTTTGATCTTTATCTTGAAAACAAGAGGAAGCCACTGACAGTCACTAAGCAAGGGAAGGTGCAATTAGATTAGCAGTTTCAATAGAGACTGGAAAAGGAGAGAACTGTTTACCAATGATAATTACTTGGTTAATGTTACTTGGGCACTAAATTTTGCCCAAGCACTTTACGTACATTATCTTAATCTTACAACCTGTCTCCCATAAGAGAGGTGTGTCAATCAGCTATTGGCTCACCGATGCTGTGTAACAAACAGCCACATCATGCCTACAATACTCAGCATTCATTTGTAGCTCACACACATTTGGATTGCCTGGGGCAGCCCGCTCTGCTTCTGGGTATAGGTCAGCAGGTCGGCTGAGGTCTCTGTTCCACGTGTCTCATGCTGGGTGGGGGGCAGGGGCTTCCCAGGCTGTGTCATCTTTGTGGCACTCACAGCAGCCTGAGATGGCAAGCCCAACCCTGTAAGCTTCTGCTGGTATCATGTCCACTAATATCCCCTTGGCCAAAGCAAGTGGCATGGCCCAATGTGAGGCCGTGGCAACAACAGGGCAGGGGGATCTACCAAGAGTTGGGACCAATAGTGCAATCCTCCACGAGGGGTTACTTATTACCCCCATTTTACAAAAGAGGGCAAAAAAGAGAGGGTGATTTGCTCGAGGTTGCAAAGCCAGCATGCAAAGAGCTGGGATTGGCTCCTGGCTGTCCCTGCCTCTTGGAACCCTTTTGGCTTTCGCTCTGATGTGTTGTAGAGCCACATGTTGGTGACTGGGCCATTCCCCAAGCATAGGCCCACCTCCCTCCCATGCCTGCCAGGGAGGAAAG
The DNA here is from genome assembly GCA_008750895.1 of Mirza zaza. Classification (NCBI taxonomy): domain Eukaryota; kingdom Metazoa; phylum Chordata; class Mammalia; order Primates; family Cheirogaleidae; genus Mirza; species Mirza zaza. The sequence goes on along the minus strand of VSMD01049664.1, from coordinate 23,639 downwards.
GCTTTCTCTTCTGCAAAACAGGCTTCTAATCCTCTCTAATGATGTGCTAAACAGCCTGGGGTGCAAGGCTCACTTGGGCTGCATCAGGAGACTAAAATCGCCCCAGACCCGCATCTCACAACCTGCTCCACCTGAGCGCCTCCTCCTGGGAGTGACCCTGGCCACTAATACTGCGTGGCGTGGGGTGGGGGGAGCTCTGCGTGGGGCGGTGCTGGGACCGCGTTGTCGTTTGTGAGGTGCTTGGCTAGTCAGCTGCCGTGGGTCCTGCTCAGAAACCGCTCTGAGTCAATCAGTCAAGAGGGGATTATTTTTTTTTCATGGCCACGGGATGTTGGAGTATGTTGAAAAGAGCAAGCCCTCATATTTGCGACAAGCCTCACCGAGGCGGAACAGCTCATTTTATAGATGTCTGCCTCTGAGATATTATTTACCTAGTTAAAAAACAATCGCAACGAATGCACAGCCTGGCTTTCGTCCCCTGCAAGTCTTAGAGGGACCGGGCTTAGAGGCCCCGGAACACTGAGGACGTAGTTGAGAACTGGACCCACCGTGGTCAGTTTCAAGGGGGACCCTGACATGGCCTTGGGGAAGCTCCTGTGGGCATGGCCCATTGGGAGTGAGTCTGAGGTCACCCCAATGGGTCTCAGGAGCTCCAGAGGATGGGGGGCAGGAAGGGGCGACTTCATCCACCCACTCTGCAAAGCCCTGCAAAGGAAGCGACCGTTCCCATCCTCAGGGTGATGTCGGAGGCCATTTGAATGTGCAGAATTTTGTTTTCCAGACACTCTGTCGAGAGTCATCCTGAAGAACAGATTTCTGTTTAACATGAGGCTGGGGAAATGGTTCTTGTTTATTAAAACACACGCACACAACAAAACCTGCTTGACTTTGTACTACCAGAATCAGCCCGGAGGCAAGGGTGAGGCGGAGGAGATTTTATTTTATTTATTAAAGGAAACAGGTTTTCTACCTGTTTCTTGGCTTCGGGGGCAGATATCCTGAAGAATGACTGAGTCCCAGGAGATGAGAACGTGTCTAGCGGGGCAGAGGAGGGAGGGGGGGAAACCAAGGCTTGTGAAGCCTCCACTCCCCTCTGTTCCCGCAGCGCTGGGCGGCGCGTGCTGTTCTTTGCAAGCGCTCAGTAACTGTTCCGTAGCAGACGAGTGAATCATCTCATTCGGTCGCCCAACAACCCTAGCCTAGATATTTGTACCTAGTAGGTACAAATATCTCCCCTTTGTAAGATCCTGGGCGTCCTCCTGCCATTCCAGTCTCCAGGGTGCATCTGTTTGCATGTTTGCAGCTGACCCCTTATTTCTCTGGCTTTGGGCCCACATCAGCTATTGTAGGACCTCCAAACCTCACCTGGGGGTCTCTGGAATCCCCAGACAACCTCACAGGACCCCCTGTGTGCCTTTCACAGCATCCCCCACTTTCTTCCTGCTCCTACACCCCTTGTCAGTGTCCATGGATTAGAATGTCCTTGGGGGTCACCCAGGAAGGTGGTGGCTGTGCTCGGAGCTCTCACTGATTGCTCAGCCAGCTCCCACGCATGAGGGCCCCGGTCCCTGAGCCCTACGTGCGCCCAAGCTGCGCTGTGCAACATGCAGACCTCAGCAGACCTCAGTGGAACGCCCCTCTCCTGCTAGGTGTTAGGATTTGTCACCTGGGCCCCCATCCAGGCTCGCTTGTGCCACCTGAGCTTAGAGGTCCTGTGATGGGTGCTCCTTCAGCAGGAAGAAAGGCAAGCTCCAAGCACACGGCCAGGTCTGCTCCAGGGCTCTATAAGTGTCTGTCTCCTTTCCCTGTTCTTTCCTCCTCTCCCGGTTGGAAAACTGACTTCCGTGGCTGGGAGGCTGGCAGCTGAGCACCCCCAAGGTGAGCCTGCAGGTGCCTCAGGCCAGGAGGGTCCCCAGAATGGGAGGCTGGGCTGAGCCTGAAGGGGCAGGTCAAGAGGCCCCACCCTCAGGGAGAAGGTAGGTGTCGGGGTTGGAAACCAGGCATGTATGGAGTGCCCACGACTGTCCCAGTCCATCTGGGGTCCCCGACTTCCAGCTCGCAGTCTGACGATGAGATGGAGAAAGGTATGAACGTCAGGGGCTAAGGAGTGGCCGAGGACAGCCACCAAAGGTGTCTAAACTGGCAGGTGAAACAAAGCAAGGTGTGCTTCAGTGAGCATTCCTCAGCAGGTAAGGAGAAGCAGGGGTAGGCGCTTCTAGAAGCTCATCTCTTGCTGTCTCTGTCACTATCGAGGCGGGGCGCTCTAGCCCTGCCCCCGGCGTGGTGAGTAGGGGGCGAGGGGTGTGGAGCAACCAATGCAACCCCGACTTCCTGTCCATGCCTCTGCTACCCCTGCCACCCCCGATGTCCCACCCTCACCCACTTCGCTGTGTGCCATGCGCAGGAAAGGCGACACTGCCAACCCCAGATGCTGCGGGAAAGGGGGACATTGCGTGGTGTTACACAGGAATCATCAGGGGGTCATAGCAGGGAAGTCCTTTCCAGGTAGCAAGCCATTCCAGAAGTTACTTTCCCCTCTCAGAGGGAGAGAAAAAGAGAAGAGAGATGCATCTGGAACATTCTGATGCAGTGAGAATCCCTAGGCTTCTCTGAGCTCACCATACCCACTCACATCTTATCCTGCCATTGGGCTTGGAGGGAATCTTGTTTGAATGCAGGACATCACAGTGGGGAAGACGCAATATCCCATTCTTTAATCCCCTGCCTCAGTGTCCTTGCTGGGCTGGGCTGGCGGCTCTGCCACCTGACCCACTCTTATCAGCCACAGTGCCTGGACTGGCCTGTGTTTGTGGGATCCTTAGCCATGAGCTGGATTACTTCTGGGGATGAACCTGACCACTGGCCCTAACTGAGGGGGACCCTTTGAATGTCTTATATCGGTCTGTTAGCCCTTCTCCCTTGGGGCTCAGCCCTAAAATGTAGTCACTCGCTAATTCATTAGTTCAGCAGGTAATTACTAAACCCTCACACTCTGCCAGCACTTTGCTAGGCACTGAGGGATCAATGGTGAGAAGCACAAGCAAACACAAGCCCCTGGTGCTCTGCTTGTCACTTTGATTTCAGCTCCAGCTCTAGCGGATGGTGGCCAGTTCCGTGACAGCGGAGACTCACCTTGCTATTACAGCATTCGCTTTTTGTGTGCACCAGGAGCCCATTGGTTTTCTGCCTCAGCGCCTTCTCCAATGTAATGGGGGCCCGCTCAGCCCATGCCAGCCTGCCAGTGTGGGGCTACGAGTTAACACGTACCCGGGATTTGTTTTAATCCAGTATGGTAAGGCGCACAGACAGGGGAATGAATGGCATAAGGGAAGAAGCTCACACTCAGATTCCTAGCAATGGGAGGCACGGCACGCTGCGCAGGGCCACGCAGGAAGCACCAGGGGTGGTCGGGAAGCAGAAGAGGGACAGGGAGGGCCTGGCTCAGGGACCTTGTTGGAGGATTCCTGGGAAGGAGGGGGAGGGGCGGGGCATGACAGGCAGGCGGAGGGGGCGGAGGGGTGGATAGTTTGAGCAGTGTTGGAGGGCTCTGGGATACAGAGGTGATCCCTAGTTGTCTGGCACCTGGCCCCGGGGTGACTTAGGGCAGGGAGAACGTTGGCTCCATGTGCGATAGCTGGTGTGTGAGCAGATTGGTTGGTTTGTACGTCAAAGGCACAACCACAGGGGAGTCCTTGACCACCTCTGGGAACTAGCTAGCTCTGGGAGGGGCCGTCTCTCCAGGATCAAGGCCTCCAATGCCAGAGCATGGAGAATACAGAAAGTGAGAAAATCTAGTTAATTCTAGGTGTTGCTTCAGGGAAAATCACCCAGCAATGGAGTCTGGGAGCTAGCGGATAAATGCTTAGGCATTTGGCCTTTAGGGGACTGATTTGGTGGCAGGGGGCAGGGTGGCTTTGCACTACTTCCCAGGAGGTCCCAGCAGGACTGAGCACCCACAGCACTGATGTCCATAACAAGAATTTTAATAACCTTGTTCCTCCCTATGGCATTCTCCCTCATGCCCTCACCCCTGCTGCCTGGGAACCTCTCCCATGTAAACTGCCTGCACCCCAGTTTGATCTCAGGCAGTGCCTTCCGGGAACTCCATATAAGCTGCCTGGACCCGCTGCATTGGAACTTTACACCTAACTCAGGGGACACATGCATCAGGAAAGCTTGCTTGAGAAAGTGCCATGTATCCTGGCGCTGAAGAAAGACTCACTGTTTGCTGGGTGAAAAGGGGTGGGGACAGGGTGGTCCAGGCAGAGGGAGCTGAATGTGCAAAGGGCCTGAGGCTGCCAGGAGGAGCACAGCCTGTTCTAGGAAGACATCCAGGGGGTCCCCCAGACCCCTGTCCCCACCGACCCACAGAACCAAGGTCCCAGCATGCCTTGCACCAAGGTCCTGCTGTGTATAGAGAAGGGGAAGAGTATGTCTGAGTGCTGGCACATTCCTGTGTCAGTTCTGGGGTATTCTAGGGGAATTGGTGGGTGAGTTTCCTTATGGGAAAACAGCAGAGAAGCTCGGGGGGATTTGTTTTAATAAGCAACTGTTTGGCCTGTTTCTGGAATCCTGGATTCCACATTTAGGGACTGCTGTTTGGGGGAAGAGGTAAAACCTCAGGAACAGAAGCGTCCACTCTCTTTAGGGGGTTGGTGATAGCGGCGGGCACACTGTTGTCCCCTTTTAAATACACAGAGGGGGGGACCTCCTTTGCCTATGGCGGGGCGGGGTATGCGGGAACCCGGGCCAGGGCCACGCAGGGGACTGGAGACCTTCAGTCCCGGAGGGTGCCGAGACGTGGCTGCGCGCGGGGCTCCCGAGGGCCGCCAGGGGGCGCTGTGGCCACGCGGCCGCCGCCGGCTCTCCCGGCCCGGAGCCGCGCCCCTGCGAGCCAGGCCGGGCGCGGAGGCCCCGCGCTCGCCGCCCCAGCCCAGCCCAGCCCAGCCCAGCCCAGCCCAGGCGGCCGGCGGGCCGCACCGCGGGGAGCCGTGGGGCTCTGGTTCGACATGGGGACCCGGCAGAGATCCCCCGCCCTTCCGGCCTCAGTTTGCGCTTCTGCAAAGTGGCACCGCGGCGCGGCGCGCTGCCCTGGTGGCCACCCTCAGCCCCGTGCCTTCTGCAAGGTCACTGGGGCCTGGAACTCGGTGCCCTGTCAGAGAGGGCTACTTCTCCTCCCTCCCTTCTGCATCTCCTCGCCCCTTCCCTCTTTCCCTTTTCCTCTTCCTTCCGCCCTCGCGTCCCTCCCTCCTTCCTTCCTCCCCTCTTCCTCCTTCCTTCCTCTCTTCCCTCCCTTCCTTCTCCTCCCACCTCTCTTGCTGCCGGGTCAGCAGAGGACTCTCGATTTGATTCCAGGCCTCTTCTCTCCGGAGAGACCTGCTGTCCTGTGCTCTGGGCATCGGCCACGGAGTCCCAGACCCCTCCCCCACCTTTGACTTGATGGGTGGAAGCTTGAACTCATCATCCTTACCACACCCCCCCCCCACCTCAATCTGCCTCTTCCCCAGTGCCCCTTTCAGCCCCACCATCCCAAGAGGGGACAGAACCTTGGGGCTTCCGAGTGCCACCCAGATGGGACTGCCCTGAAGCCCGCCTGCCACCCACGTCAGAGTCCTGGGGGCTTGTTAAAGGGGTGCATCCCAGGTCCTGCTCCAGACCACTGGTGCAAAGGGACGCATGTGCATTTTTAGCAAGTGTCCTGGGGGACGCTGAACTTTGATAGCTGCTGTTCAAAGATGTTTGTGGCCCCTGGAAGGGAATGAACCTCTGAAATGGGTGTGACAATGTGCTGGTGAGGTTTTAGGCTATTTGTGACCAGATCTAAATGGGAGCCCAGCAGGCAAGTCTCTGGATCATTTGTAAGTGGTGTGGGGTGTCTGGCTGGGGCAGAGGGCTCAGAGAAGAGGAGGAGGAGGAGGAGGAAGAGGAGGAGGAAGGCAGCCTGGAGCAGCGTGGAGGGGCAGCTTGTGGGGATCTGGGGCTGGCAGGGGGCTTTGGAGTCCTGGATCTTTATGCTTTGAGAGCTGGTGGGGAACCTGGCCCAGAGAGGGAAACTGGGCTGGCAAGGTTAACAGCAGGTGAGGACAGGCAGCCTGGACCAGGGCTCTGTCCCCTGGGTCAGAGGTCTCCCCACTGCCCACCTCTGCCTGTGTGTATGGGGGCATAGGGAGCTACATAAAGTCCTACATTGCTCTCAAGGACGAGAGGATCATTTCCATCTGGGGGTGGCGGATATCACAGGTCTGCCTGCCTCTCTTTGTGCCCTGAGTCCTGGGCAAGGAGCAGAGGTAACAGGGAGAGCCCGGGAAGCCACGGCTGGTCTCGGAAGCAGACAGGACACGGAAGAGCTAGTGCTGGGCCCCCGATGGCTCATCTTGGGACGCACATTCTCCTTTGCTGCCTGGGCTTCCTCCTCCAGCCCTCTGGAGGTGTCTGCTAACACCATGTTTCTGTTAAACTGACAAAGTGATGGAAATAACTTCATTCTGAACAGGCAGATATAAAAAATGTAAGGGGTACAAAAGTGTGACTCTCCTCCCATCCCTGACCCCAGCCTCCCAGTTCCTCTTCTTGGAGGCAGTAATTGGTAAGAGCTTCCTGCACAGCTTCCCAGATACTCTGTGCAGATAAAACATGTATGTCCATATGTCTCCTTAAAAAATATAGCACATTATACAGGCTGTTCTACACCTTGCTTTTGACTTAAAAATACATTTTAAAAATATATCTTAGAGACTGTTTAATATCACTATCTGAGCTTGCTCTGTCTCTAGCTCAGTGCTTAAGCCCTTGAATCAGGGTCCTCTCTTTGCTGGCTGGTCACCCTGAGCAAATTACTTAACCATTCTGTGCTTCAATAAGAATACTTATTTCATGAGGTCATTGTCAAGATTCACGGTCATAAACATTCTGCCCAGGGCCTGGCCGGCAGCACATGCCCAATAAACGTTGGCTATTAGGATCATCCCTTCATTTACTCTCATTTAAAAAAAAATCACAATTTAAACTTAAAATGCCCCGCCCTGTAGTGATGTTGGAAAATATACACGCTTCGGAGACCCTCTTATATCCTGGCATGGCCACTTGCAAGCTGTGTGTCTCGGAACAAGTGATTTTTCGCTCTCTCTGGGTCTGTGGCCAATCCATCTGTAAAACAGGGATCGTGATTACAACTGCTTGAGAGGTTGCAGGAGGGTCAGATGAGATGAAGGATGCAAAGGCACCTCCAGCAGTGCCTGGCGTGTGACAACGATCATGGTGATATTAGTAGACACAACAGCGGTTAATGCCTTCTAAGCGCTTGGCGCTCACCACGAGCTGGGCGTGGGACGCTTGTGGCCTCACTTGGGCTCCCAGTGACCCTGCTCCGTCTTTCTCCCAACTTGATCGAGCCCTCCCACGTGCCTGGCACTGTGCCCTATGTTCTGCGCCTCTCTATGACGTCGCTACTATATTATCCCCATTTTACAGAAAGAGAAACTGAGGCTAGAAACTTGCATAAGGTCACACAGCTAATAAAAGTCCAATTCATTGTATGTCTGATTCTAGACCTGGACGTTACACCTTGTGTAACTCACTGGAGGCTGAAAAGTGGGGGCTGGTCCTGTGTCCCCTCCTTTCTCTCTTCCCCTCCCTGCCTTCCCCCTGCACCCTTCTTCTCTCCCCTTCCTCTCCTCTTCCTCCTCCTCCTTCCCTCCATTTTCTTCTCTTCTCTCCTCCTCCTCCCACTGCTTTGTTGTCTTCTTTTCCTTCTCTCCCCCTCCCCGTCCCCAACTCCAGGGCCGATATCTGGGGGTATAGGCAGAAATACAGGAGCCTCCCCGCTTCCCCGCAAAGGCTGACCTACCCCAGGGCCTGCAGGAGACCAGCCCTGCAGGGCAGAGTGCCTGTTAGTGGCTCAGCCTGTGCATGTCAGCTGGCATGGGAGGGTTGTGTGTATACGATCGTGTGCAGTTCACAGCATGTGTATGGTTGTATGTGCGGTTGTGTGTGCATTTGGCTACTAGATCCCACAGTCCTGACCTCCCTCAGCAGCCGTGTGATTCCTGCAGTACATTTTGTTCCGTGGCACTTGAAACAGCAGCGGGTATGACTTGCAGGTTTGCTCTGCGTGAGGTGGGGTGGGGCAGCCCACGGGGTGGGACTCCGCCCCTGGGCCATGGGTGAGAAGGCGACACTTGGGGTGGAGTCCAGGAGGATTGGAGTGGGCAGGACCCCTTTGCCCAGTGTGTCCCAGGCCCCCGGGTGCTTCTGTAGCGGCTCCCTGATGCTCTCGCTCCAGAGTACCGGGCAGGGGTTGGCCGGGCATGGGACTTTGGCAGTGGGCTTGGGCTGGGCTGCCTCGTGGCACCAGGTTCCTTGCTCTGTTTGTAATGGGAAGGTTGTTCCCACCCGTGGGTAGTGGAAACGACCTTCGGCGCCCAAGCTGCCCTCTGAGCAGCCCAGGTGTGGCTGCCTTGCGGGGCCATGACCATCAAGTCGCCTGCAGCCAGAGGGAGCTGGGCTTGGCTCAGACTCAGGCTGTGGGACCTGTGCCTCTCTCTGGTTCACTTGCTTCCTTAGGGTTTCTGAGCCTGTTGGGCTTATCCAGAAATGCGCTGGTCACATCTGCTGAGCAGGACGGCTGCAGGGTTCGCAGAGAGGAGGTGCGTAGGCGTTTGCATGGCTTGTGCCTGTCCGCCTTGCAGAGATCGGGTTGCAGAACAGCCCACAGCGCTGTGGCCGCAGCAGCCTGACCGCCTGCTCACACCCGGCCACGACGTGGACACATGCGCTCCCCCGAGGACCCCGAAAACCCAGTCCCTGAGCAGGACGACGTCTTCCTGGGGGCGATCAGAACCGCCAGCGTGCAGGTTGGGGCGCGAGTGCTCAGGGCCAGCTCTGCAGGGCCTGGAACGAACACCCCGATCTTTCTGGAACGTTTTCTGACGTGGCTTGCGAGGAATGTCTGCGGGGAGGTGGGAGGGTGGGGCCTGGGAGCCCGCTGGCCTTGAGCAGCGGCTTCTGCACGCACATCTGGATGCAATCGTCTGCAGCTGCCGGGCGGGGCGCGGGCTGTGGTCAGGGCTGGCCGCCTCCGCTTCTGGGGGGACCTCACAGGGGGGGTCGCTCGGCGGCTGAGCCGCCGACTCAGAGCCGGGAAGGAAGGCCCAGGAGAAAGAAAGAAAAGAAAGGAAGATGGGTGGGTGGCGGTGGGGCGGGCGAGGAATGTCTTTTTGTTCTGAAGAAACTTCTGGCTTTTCCCAACAAGCCAGAAAATCCGAAGGGGGAAGCTGTTTTCACTCTGGTCACACCCATGTCTAAATCGAGCAGACATGTCACACACACATGTTTTTGTTTCTAAACTCATCAAAGGAACTTCAGGCCTGTACAGGGTCCTAAAAATACATACTGAAAACTGCTCATGTTCCACCCTCTCCTCTGATTTTTTTTTTGTCTTCATGGCTTAAAAGTTTCCAGCGATTGAACAACTCTTGCTCTAACCCTAAGCAGCAGTGGGGCTAGTCTGGTGGTGCCAGAGTGTTGGGATTTGCCGAGGGCTGGGCGGCCTGGGAGGGGACAGGGCAGGGGAGTCTGGTCACAGAGGGTGGCTGAGCCATCTCATTCTACTCCCTCATCTTAGAGCTGGAGAAAAATCAGCCCAGAGAGGGTTAGTGACCTGCCTCAAGATGCACAGCTAAGATGTTGGAATGACCCAGTGTGGAGGGTTCTGAGATCAGCCATGTCCCAGATGGCTGGAGATATGCGTTATCTGGGATGGAGCCGCGTCCATGCAGAATGTGGAGGCTTTATGGTGCGAGGCAGCCAGTGGGGCCGGCAGAGAGCAGGCCCAGCTCAGCACCCCGGGGTGGGGTCACCCACCTCACTCTCCTGCTCTGTGTTATTGAGGGTAACTCACCTGATCCCTCAGCTCCCCATTTGGAACTAACAACAGGAGCCGTAATGCTATTGATGTTTGTCATTTGATGAGCACCTACTATGAGCAGGTGTCAGGTTTCTTCCCATCTGACCTCACAGCGTGGGCACTGTTACTAGCCTGACTGTGCAGATGAGGAAACTGAGGCTCCGGCAGGTTAAGTGGCTTGTCTGAGACGTGGGGACAGGAGCTGGACTCTTTGCTCACTGCTGTGCCCTTTGCCCCGCAGGCTCAAGGCAGGCGAAGGCTCCCGGAGACTGAGGATGGACAAGGTGAAAAGGCCAGGCTCCCCGTGCCAGCGGCAGGGGACCCTGGCAGACGCCCTCTGTCTTTGTGCTCCCCTGGGAAGCTCCCTCTGTCCCGGAGTCCCGAGGCCCCTGCCGATGGGCCTGGCCCCTGGTGCATTCAGGAGCCCGTCCCAGCTGACTCTGAGCGCGCCTGCAGAGAGGGCGGCTTAGTGCCCATTCGGGGGGCGGCCGGGCCCCTGGGGCAGCCTCACCCTGCGTTCCACTCTCGGCTGCTCGTCCTGTGCTTCCGTCCCCGGCGATGGCCTCGACCTCCAGCCTCTCACGTCTCTGCCAAGGCAGAACCAGAATGCGCAGCTCCTGCAGCCCTTCCCAGTGGCTGACAGGAGGTTGGGGAGAGAGAACCAGGGCCGGTGTCCGTGACATTCTGAGTGATAAGGACGTCCGTCCATTGTCCCTGGGCTGGCCGCTCTCGCCCCCATACTGGGAGCCGCTGGAGGCCAGCAGGCACCGCGCTCTCCTGCAGCCTGGCTCACGCACGTGACTGCTGGGGTGAGCGGGGACTCCGGGAACACGCTTCCCTGGACCGGGGGCTTTGTGGGAGCCGCCAGGATGGCTCTGAGCCCGCTAACGGGCACTGCTTCCTGCCGTGACAGCTGGCACTTTTCTGGTTTATTATACTTGATTTTTGAAAAACCGTCCCCTCCCTGGGGCTGGGCATTTATCTATTATAGAAAAGATAAGGGAGATCAAGCTGGAGAAGCTTCTGTGACAGTAATTGGAGAGAGCTCAGCCCCTCCACGGAGCAGCCATGTGATTCCTGCGGTAGATTTTGTTCCCTGGTGCTTGAAACAGCAGCAGGTGTGACTTGCAGGTTTACTCTGTGTGAGGCAGGGTGGGGCAGCCCACGGGGTGGGACTCCGCCCCTGGGCCGTGGGTGAGAAGACGACACTTGGGGATGTACAGGAGGATGGCAGGGGGCAGGACCCCTTTGCCCAGTGGGTCCCAGGCCCCTGGCTGCTTCGGTAGCGGCTCCCTGATGCTCTCGCTCCAGAGTGCCCGGCAGGAGCTGGCTGGGCATGCGACTTTGGCAGTGGGCTTGGGCTGTGCTGCCTTGTGGCCCAGGTTCCTTGCTCTGCTTACAATGGGGAGCATGCAGGCTGGTGCATTCCAGCTCTGTCATGGGACCACGGGCTCTCCTGTCCCACTCCCCCTTGGGGGGCAAGAGGGACCATCTGACTTGGTCCCATGCAATATCAGGCCAGGAGTCTGGGGACATGAGCTTAGGACAGGCATGGGAAAGGTTCCTGGGGCTGAAGAGTTCAGCACATGAGGCTGAAGTCTGGAGCAGCTTGAAGGAACTGCCAGCTCCGCAGATATTCAGTTTTCATCTGTTTCTTCTTAAATGAGATGCTTGTTCACCAGGCAACTGTGTGCACCGAAGACATTGATGCAAGAGACTGGGGTGTGCAGGATATTCATGTTTGCCCTTCCAGATCATTCTCCATGCCCCTGTGTGCTGGGAGCCGCAGGCCTCCCTCTCCCTGTGGCTTCTGCTTCAGCTTGGCTGTGGGAGGCAGCAGCAGGACAGGGTGTTTCTTCCCACCCCTCTGAGCTGCGGGGTAAGGAGGCTCCCGAGCCAGCTGCAGCTCCAAGGTCCCTCCCCCGTGTCCCCTGAGGCCCAGGGGTGGTAACGGCTTCTGGCGGTTGGAGCTTCCCTGCTCCGCCCTGCCTTGTTGGTTGGCCTTTCGCCTATTGTAAATAGTCCTTACTGGGATGAACAGTAGCTTCCAGAACGTATGTCCACACCCTGAGCCCCAGAACCTAGGAACGTGACCTTATTTGGACAAAGAATCTTTGCAGTTGTAATTAAGCTAAAGATCCCAAGATGAGATCATCCTGGATGATTGAGGATGTTCCAAAGCCCCTGACAAGTATCCTTATAAGAGATGGATGAGGAGGACACACAGAGACACGGGGACACAATCTCGGGGAGACTGAGCAGAGACTGGGGTGACGCAGCCGCAAGCCTGGAGTCACCGGCAGCAGCTGGAAGAGGCGAGGTCGGATTCTTCCCTTGAGTCTTCAGAGGGGTCAGGTCCTGCCCCTCACCTTGATTTTGGACTTCTGGTTTGGAGAACTGCGAAATCCCAGATGTCTGCAGCTTGTATGGCAGCCCCAGGGAGCGCATGCACAAGAGTCTGGTGTGCCAGGACCCGAGTGGACAGAGGGGACTCGCCCAGAGGACCTTTGAAGGCCTGGGGCACGTCCAAGTAAACAGGGCAGGGCCCTGGGACCTGGCCCAGGAATTGTGTGGTGACAACAGCAGTAATCACAGCTGAGGCAGGTACTGTAGGGCTCTGCGAGTATGCCCTTGGCTCACCGATGTCACCTGCAGCTTTGGGCGACAGTTCCAGAACACGCTGATGACTTCCCACCTGGAGCACCTGCTCCGTCAGCCCGATAGAGCCACTTGGCCCGTGCATGGGGCAGGCTGCAGGTGCTCGGGAGTTCCAGTCCCCACGAGCAGCCGACCATTCGTAGGTGAGGGAGTCCCTCTGTGGGGCAGTTCTGAGAGGTGTGACGCTGTTTCCTAGACAACCCCAGCAGGACCCAGCCCTGGATGCCCACTGTGAAAACTCTGCACCAACACGCCCCCCATTAGCTTTCTGGCTTGCTCCCCTCCTTCCTAACTCAGCATGTTCTGGAATCACCTCTCAATTAGCCACTTGCACTAAATCCTTGTCTCAGGGGCCGTTTCTGGGGAAACTGGAACTAAATGAAGAGTCTGCAATGTCCATGCATTCACTGTGCACTCCCTTCCTATGCAGTCGTGCCCCATTTTCTTTAGTGGCCCATGGGGTTGTACTTCCGTTCTCCCCATTTTACAGAAGAGGGTGCCCAGGCACTACAAGGCCAAGTGACTTGCCCAGGGTCACAGAGCCAGGCTTCCAGCCCAGACGGAGTCTGATTTCAGAGCTGGTTTTCATCACCACCCCACCCAGGACTGGCTGGTGAGTGCTCAGAGGGGAGCAGTGGGTCTCACATTTATTAGCACCTACTATGTGCCGAGGGCTGTGCTCGGTACTTTGTGCATGGCAAGTCCTCAGGTTCTTGCAAAACCCTGTGGGGTAGGAACTGGTGTTGTTCCCATTTAACAGATGAGAAAACTGAGGCTCTGAGGGTTTGAGAAAGTGGTTCAAGGCCACTCAACCCATAGGTAGGTGCCAGAGCTGGGATCTGGGCTCAGACCCAGCTGTCCCCATGCCCCCGGCTCCTTCAGGGGTCAAGGCTGTCTCCCTGGTGCTCCAGGGGTTGGTCGCTGAGCATTTATTTTAAGCTCCATCAAGTGACTGCATCTCATGAGAATGCACAGCCGCAGAGCTCTGCCTAGTTGGCGGATAGGTCTTGCGTGGTTTGACTTGAAAGTGTAGCCTCTGTGCACATGCGGAATTCACACTGGTGGGTCCTGGGAGCACGTGCCTCATGGAGAGTGGCAGTCAGCCCCAGGGTGACTGAAGCAGGGACATGAGAGAGGCCTTGCAAAAGCAAGTCTGCAGAACTGGATGGCAAACGCTCAGCCCTTTAAAACTCAGCCAGACACAGGATTAGATCCAGTGTCCATGTGTTCTCCTCTCGTGCTTCCCCTGCCTCCACACCTTTTCTAGAATCTTCTAGCCTGCTTTTTGGCATCTTCTGTCCTGCTCTCTGGACGGCAGGAGGTCTCTGCCCAAGGGCAGGGCGAGGATCTTCATCTCCATGCACAGAAGAGAAACCAAGGCCTGGGGGCCTCCTGGGCATCCTGGCCTGTGGTTGCAGGTGGGCGTGGTGGCTCTTTCTGGCCTCCCTGCTCACGGCCTTCGTGCTTCTTTCTCCTGCAGTGGGAGGCCAGCATCTGCCAGGCCAGGCAATGCTTAGAGAGTTGGCGTCAGGCTGGGGCCGGGGGAGCCTGGAGCCGCGTTCAGGGTGAGCAGGGCCCGTGTCAGGCCAGGTGACTAATCCTGCGATTTCTCCAAGATCAGACACGTGTCCCTGCGGAACAGACGAGCTCGACGGCAGCATCAGAGGGGATGGATCGATGGGCGGGGAGCCCAGATTAGATGGTGTTAGGCCGGGGATTTTATAGTCTCTTTTTCTTCCAGGATAGTCAACCATGGGCCGGCGCTGTTTCATCCTCCTCAGTGAACAGGCAGGTGAGCCACAGGGACCGGCAGCCGTGGCCCGACCGTGAGCGTGTGTGTGTGCTTGCGTTGGGGAACATGTGTGTACATATGGAGGTGGATGTGCATGTGGTACATCTTTGCGCAAGCCTGCATAGTTGTGAGAATGTGTGCACATGTGAACATGTGTGCATTACATGTTTCGTGTGCGTTTGTGCATGTATGTGTGTGTATGTATGTTGGCAGTGGTGTTGGGTGTGTGCATGTACAGGTGTATGTTTACAGGGGGACATTTGTACATGTGTGTGCATGTGTGTGTCTCAGTGAGTGTATGAGCATACCTGTGTAAATGGGTGTGTATTTGTGTGAGTGTAAACATGCATGTGATAGGATGTCTGTGTGTGTGTGTGAGAGAGAGAGAGAGAGAGAGAGAGAATGAAGCTGGGATTCAGTTTCTTTTCAAGACTCTTAGAAAACATGCCGAAGCCTTTAGGGACCCCCAGGAGCAGAGCGAGAATGGTGTCGAGGGACCCCCAGGCCCATGGTCCTGACCGTGGAGAGTGGCTCAGCTCACAGACACCCACGCTCTTGCCTCTCCCAGTGCAGTCATGGTGGGGGGCTCTTGGGGCCAGAGTCAAGGCACAACCTTTGAGTTCCTCAGGACTTGAGTTCGAATCCTGGCTCTGCCCCCTCCCTGTGGGGCCTAGGGCAAAGCACCCCCTCCCCGAGCTTCTGCTTCCTGCCCTGTAAAATGGGCTAATCTGAACTCCGCATGGGTTGCTGGGAGACCCAGAAGAGACCTGGGTAGCAGAACTGGGGGCTTCCATCCTTCCTGTTCTAGCTGGGGCTGCCCGTGGGAGGCTGGGCCCTGCAGAACGTCACGTCTGAGGACATTGGGGCACATCCCATCAGCCGTCCTCCTCCACCACAGTCAGGCCCTGCCCAGACTCCACGGGGCCCAGATGTGTCCACGAATGTCAGTCAGAGTCATTTCCACCAGCACATGCCGTGAGACACACAGCCTTCCTCGAACAGCCGTCTCTGGGCTGGCCCAGGCGTGGGTGGCAGTTCGGAGCTGGGGCGGGGCTGCGACTGTCTCCCAGGCCACACACAGCTGCGTCATTACCCTCTACTCTGCTGCTGGGGCGCAAGCCGAGACTCCAGGGACAGATACACAGGCTCAAGCCTTGAGCCGGCCACGCCCCAGCTGTGTGACCAGCGCAAGCCTGGGCCACACACCCGCCGCCTAGCGGACCTGCCTGGCCAGGGTGCCGCTGCCCCGCACAGTTTGAACATGGAGTCCTTGCTCCGCTCCTAGGGCTGCTGGATCCAATTACCGCACACTCAGTGGCTTGAAACTACACGAACTTATTGTCTTCCAGGTGTGGTGGCGAGAAGGCTGACATGGGCCTCTCTGGCCTAAAATCGGTGGCGGTGGGGCTGTTCCTTCTGGAAGCTCCGGGAAACGTCTGTTTCCACGCCCTGTCCTGCTCCTCCTGGACTGCCCTCCTGGGCTCCTGGTCCCTCCCTGTCTCTCCAGAGTGCTTCGCTCCAGCCTCTGCTTCCTTGGCTACATGTCCGTTCCCGCTCTGGCCCTCCCGAATCCCTCTTCTCAGATCCCCTCTGATCACACGGGATCTACCCGGGTACCCAGGACAATCTCCCATCTCTAGGTCCTCACCCTACTCACACCTGCACAGTTCCTGTTTACCAGGTGAGGTGACACATTCACGGGGTCCTGGGATCCGGACACGGATGGCTTTGGGAGGACATTACCCTCTCATGGGGGAAGCACTACTATAGTGTCCCCAAAAGAAGAAGAAACGTGGTTATTGGCAGGGAGCAGAATGACAGCGTGGGCATTACTCACTGTCTCGGTCAGTCAATAAACACCTATTGAGTGCCGACTGTATGCCAGGCTAACCCTTGCCCTCAGGGAGTTTATGTGCTAGTGGGGCAACAGACAATAGACATAAAATATATAGCATAAGGTGGCGACAGGTTCCTTGGAGGAAAGTAAAGCAAGAGGAGGGCATGGCGTGGCGAGGGCTGTCTGTGATAGGGTGTGTCCGGAAGCCTCTCTGGGAGGTGACGTTTGGGTGGGACTTGGAACGAAGCGAAGGGATGGACCAGCCAACTAACTGGAAGGGCGTTGCTGGTCGTGGGTTGAATCATGTCTCCCCCCCCACCCCCAAAGATACGCCCAAGTCCTAACTCCTGGGCCTGTGCATGTGATCCTATTGGAAACAGGATCTTTGCAGCTGTCATTAAGATGGAAGATAAGATGATTGGATGGGCCCTAAATCCAATAACTAATTAAGCCTGGAGTTGGTCTTCCTGTTACCGAGCAGGTGAATAGTTTCTCTGGGGCTACCGAAATGATCAGCGTAGCCCCTGCCCCTCCTTGTTGATAAAAACAAAATAAATAACAACAGCTGCCATATTTTGTCCATTTGGTGCCTGGCATGTTGCCAGCATCGTCTCATTTATTCACATACAGCTCTGTGAGGTGGCTGTTAGTGCCCCATTTCGCAGATGAGAAAACTGAGGCTCAAAGACTCTAAATGATGACAGCTGCCTATACACACTCAGCTACTGAATTGGGCTTCTGAGACACAAGCCCTTTTTGCACCCAAGGGCACACTGTCAACCACGACTGTCTCCTGGGAGTAGCTTGAGGGTGGGATCATTACTTTTTTTTCCTCCCTCCTTCCCCCCCGCTAATGTCTCCGTATGTCTAGCAGACTGCTTTGCACGTAACGGCCAGTTAAAACATATTGATTTTTTGCATCCGTTAATGATCTCTTAAGTCTTGACAAGAGAGTTCAGTTCAATCAGAACTTTTGACAAATCCCAAACCAATTTTCCCGACTATGTTGATTTATTTATTCTGTAAACATTTGTGGAGAGTCCCTGAGCACCTGAGACATGCTGCAGAGTTATTGTCTTGGTTCAGTCCTGAATAGACTAATTCTATCTACAGTGTTGAAAAGTCTGTGTTTTCATTGGTGTGTGGATAAAATGCCCCAGGGGTCCAGTGGGGTGGCTTCTGGGAGCCCAGTCACTGCCGCTGGAAACCTGCCCCCTCCATTGGGGCCCACAGCTGGATTCCTGCTCACCTGTGGCCTTTGAGCCTTTGGCTCTGCAGGGCTTTTGGTCAACTGGGACCTCCCAAGTGTTGCTGGCTCCTTCCCCTGGGTGAACACATGTACCTCGCTGGCTTTTAGAATGTGCCACTGGTCCGGGTGTATCTCGAGGTTTGGTCCCCAGAAATCTTTCTTCCAAAGGCCGAGCTGTTCTGTCTTCCTTCTTTTGATTTCTGCCACTGTTTTGGACAAATCACAAGAGCAATTAGAATGGCCATGTGTGGAGCGTCTTCAGCGACCCGAATCCCCTGCGAGCAGCTATTCTTAAGGGTCTCAGCTGATGGCAGGAAACCAGATGGTTTGACTGTATCAGGATGGGTGAGAAAGGCAGGGGTGATGGTGGGGAGTGCTGGGAAATGGGGTAGGAGATCTTCACTGAGGTCGCTAAAGGGAAAACACATCAACTAACATGATGAGATACCATTTATTGTCTTCTTGGCATGGATGCAAAATTCAAAATGGCATTGAAACCACTACCTGATCATGCCAGGTTGTAGGGCCTCCCTCTACAGCGAAATACAAACGACATAACTTCTCCAAAGGGCAATTGGACATCAGGCGTTGAGCTTTAAACAAGCTCTTACCCTTTGATCTAGGAATTGCTTTTCTAGGATGGAAGCTGGTTAAAGTACACGTGTAAAAAGATTTGTGTGTGGCGTTGTTTACCATTGGGTACAGCAGCCAAACTCTGGAAAGACTCTGAGGTGTCCCCCAACTGGGACGTAGTTAAATAACTTTCGTCCATCCGTCCATTCAGTGGAATCGGATACGTCCATTTGAATGAGGCTCATGTGCATCATAGTAATTCCCTCCCAATTTTGCAGGGAAAGATGTCTCTTATGCCTAGAAAAAAAGACTAGGAAAGAAAATATCTGTGACGGTGGTAGTCTCTGAGTGGTAGGATTGGGGTAATTCTCTTCTACTTTTGGATTTTCTAAAATGTTTTTTTATAGAAATTGATGCATTATTTTTTATAATAAAAATGGAGTGACAGGTTGGTGGGGGAGGTGTTTGTGTCGCTGAGAGGTTGAACCTCACCGTGTGCTAGCTGTGTGACCATAGGAGAGTCACTTCACTTCTCTGAACTATAGTTACTCAGATGGTAATTGGGAACCGCCTGGTTTTTAGAGTCGAGGTAAGGATAAGAAACTACTATATAGTAGTTTATATATATATATATATATATATATATATATATATATATGGGATGGTGTTGGTCCTGGACCTGTTTGTGGCTAGGTCTGTTCTTTGCCCTTCCCCGACTCCGGACTGTAAGGTAGGGGGATGGGACGAACCCCATAGGCTCTGGTGTCAGGTGGCTTCTAGCAGAGCTCAGCCAATGAGAAGCACTCCCAGGAGATTGACAGGTGGAAGGGAGAAGACAGAGTTTTTCTGCTCCTCACACTGCCTCCAGTGGGTTCTCAGTAGCGAATGAGTCTCTTCTGTGGTTCCAGCTCCTGCCACGGAGATCCTCGAAGTTTCCAGCTTCCACTGGGCGATCCCAGCCCCAGGGTTCTAGTAACACCACCTCCTCCCTCTGTCCCTCTAGCCTACAGGTAGTAGTTTCCTGCTGTATGTAACCTCTGGGTTGCATCACGGTCCCTTGGTGCTTTTCCATCACTTGTTGAATTTGGGTGCTCCAAAGAAACAGAACCAATAGGAGATATACGCACGCACGCACGCACGCACGCCCGCACGCACACGCACACACAGAAGTGGCCCACACGATCATGGATGCTGTCTGCCGTTGGCAAGCTGGAGACCCAGGAGAGCTGGTGTTGTACTTCTTATCTGAGTCCCGAGGCTGGAAAACCAGGATTGCTGATGGTGTTAGTTACAGTCTGAGTCCAAGTCCAAAGGCAGGAGACCAATGTTCCAGCTAGAAGACAATCAGAAAGAGAGAGTGAATTCTCCCTTCCTCTGCCTTTTTGTTCCATGCAGGCCCTCAGTGGATTGCATGAGAGCTGTCCACACTGAGAACAGCAATCTGCTTTGCTTAGTCTACCGATTTGCATGCTAATCTCATCCAGAATCGTCCTCTTGCGCCAGATATCTCTGCCCCCCTGTGGCTTAGTCAAGTTGACACAAAATCAGCCATCACACTTGTATAACCAGTTCTCTGTATTAATTCCATTTCTGTTTCCCTGGTTGGACCCTGACTGATACAGTCATGAAAAAAAGTTTGGCTTTGACCTTGGTATTCAGCTTTGGATGGCTGAACAGCCAAATGCCTAGTTCAATGTCATTTCTGGAATCGGTGAAATTGTGAGTCATCAGTGATTGAGTAATCATGTGAGTTATCATCCTACTTCATTTACATAACAATGTGAAGTATGAGGATGGATATCTTTTGGGTTTATGGTTAATACCTAAATATCCACTTTCGGATATAGGTAAGCATTCTGGAAGTATTGTAGAGTGAAATTTTGTTTACATTTTAAAATTTTATCAATTGTTGGAAGCATGAATTATTGCAAGATTAAAGTGCTGCAATAATTAATTTTGATTATGAAAGTTAATTTTATTGACTAAATTATCTTAAAATATTTTCAATTGACAAATAAATAGGGAGATATGATAACGATAGAGTGACAATGAATATGAATATTGAGAGTATGAGCTAGACAGCTTTAGGAAGAATATTATTTCCTTTCTGAGCCAACCGATGTTTATAAAATTTAAATAATAATACAGGACAGAATAATGGAAATTAGATTATATCATAATTATAATATTTGTAGAACCAGCATTCATAATATTACACAAAATATATGTTAATAACTGCATTTAATTTTTAGTTATTTAATTTTATCTAGGAATTCTATCTAGGTCATGAGGATTTCAAGAAAATATTAGGGAATTTTTTCTATCCTGAGAGAATAAATTGGAAATGGTGTGTCACTTTTGTTACCCAATAATAGAATAAAAAACTCCAAAGTTATGTAATATGTATGATGTTCATGATGAGACGACTCCAATGTAATAAAGAACACACAGTATTAAGGAAAAAAGAAAGTATTAGAGAAAGATGAAGCAACCTCCAAATATCTTGCTTCTCTCCTGACCTCATTTGAGAAGAGAAATTTATTTAATGTCACAGATTCTAGCTAAGAGGTCACAGGACCATGGACAGGCCTTGAGAATTAATGTTCTTGCCCTAAGATGTTGAATGTTCTAAGTGTGACTACTAAAACATAAATGACAAAATTGCAATAATAAGGAATTTCTGAAACAAAATGCCAGCATCGTTCCTGTCCAGATTTTCTGACCCCCTAGTCCCAGCTGTGCGCCGGCTGGGATAGCATCTCCTTTTTGGTGATGCTTTTTGGAAACACCAGCAAATAGAGACACCTCCACCCCTCTGCACCTGCCTCTGCTGGGTGCAGACCTTCGTCTCTGGGAACAGGCAGCGTCAGAATCCCTCAGCCTGAGTTGCTTAGCAGCTGCTGGAAGAGGTGTCAAACCCTGGCACGGACTAAGGCCTTCCGAAGCTTGGACTGATGCTTCCAAAACAAACTGTGAAGTCTTTATTCATTAGATGGCTTTATTTGATGCTTACCAGGTGCCTAATCTTGCACCACATGTCTTTCCCTCATTGTCTAATCTAACCACGCAACAACCTATGGGAGCAGACTATCTGCGTTCCCATTTTACAAAAGAGGAAACAAGCTCACACAGGCAAAGAAATTCACCCCAGGCCATATGGCCGGTGGATGGCAGAATCAGAACTTGAACCATGTCCCGCTGACTGCAGAAACACATGCACTTAACCACTCTGGTAGCATGCCTTCTGCCAGAATGTTCCAGACCATGCCACCCAGCGTCTACCTTTTGCTGATGGAGAAAGGAAGGGAGTAGGTTCCAGGTCCCCGCCCAGAAGGTCTGCGGCATTACTGGTTGAAGTTCAAGTCTGAGCTCGGGGCATGCAGACCAAAGCCAAGTGCAGGGAAACAAGCTCTGCTCTGTCCACTCTCCACGCCTGGAAGGATCACGCATGGGATCTGGGGGGACAGGTTCTGCAGGCTTTAGTGAGCTCTCCGCCCGGGAAATGGTTACAGAAAAACGGTCCATTTGGTGCCAATTGGAGAGGAAAATGCTGGTTGCTTTGTAGTTTACCTTGTGAAATAGCTTCTGCTGGGCGAGAGCTGTGACTGCCACATCTCGGGGCTAAGAGCCACGCACTTTGGCGCATGCTCCCTGCTCTGGCTGACATGGGGTTGTTTGAGAACATTGTCTGGACGTTTCCTGTTGAAACAACTTTGCAAAACTCTCTGAGGATGGTCAAACACACTCAGGAGCCAGGCTGTCTGCTTCAAGGCTTTTTAATTACTCAGTGAACTGGCAGCAGGAGAGACAGGGCCGGGCCGAGAGGCCATTGGCAGCTTGGCTGGAATGCAATGGCCCAGATATTGCTCATGCCTCCAGCCACGCTCTGCTCTGATACGTCTGGCAAACTCTCCGGAAGGCAGTGCTGTCCAATAGAAACACAATGGAAGCCACGTTTGTGATTTTAGATATTTTTTTTTTTGGAAGCCGCATTAAAAAAAGAGAAGGGAATTGGTAGAATTTATTGTAATAATATATCTTATTAACCTAATATGTTCAATATACCATTGTTGCAGCATGTGATACTACAAAACTATTAATGAGTATTTTATATTATTTTTAAGTTACTAAGTCTTGGAAATTCAGTGTGCATTTTATACCTATAGCTCATTTCAATTCAGACCAGCCACATTTCAAGTGCTCGATAGCCACAGGCGGGATTGGGATTCTACTTGTAGGTAGTATAGTTCTTGTCACTCCCCCTCCACTGCTCAAAGACCTTCAGTGGCTCCCTACTGCCCAACCTGTTGGAGCCAGCCATATATTGCAGTGCTTTGTGTTTCTGCCTCTCTCTCCAACACTAAGAAAGAGTCCTTATGGTGTCTGTTAGGGGCACTTATGACATACCTACTATGTCCTAGTCTTAAGTTCCCTGAGCTACGTTAGCTGTATCTTCCATTGGCCAGAAATACATCTTCCTGGGATATGTGAATGCATCAGGCATTTGTGGTTAGTTGCCTTATGCAATTTTCTGATTTAATTATCAGTAGAGCTCCATGGGGTAAGTATTTCATTTCCATTTGACGGATGGAAAGTGGAGGCTCAGAGAGATGAGGTTGAACCCAGGTCTGTCGGATTCTAAGTTGCTCTTTTAGTGACATTGCACTAAAGCCTGGGCACATAACTGGGTTCTCAGACAACACGTTTTAACTGTACTGAATTGAGACAACAGTTTCTCGCTTCTTCGTGGGTACGAACAGCAGGCGTGTGGAAGTGGCAGAAGGGGCCAGATGCCTGGTGACTCTCCTGTCCTTCTTGGTCATCGGAATGCAATACGGGCTTGGGCCCAGGAGCGCTGA
Source organism: Mirza zaza (assembly GCA_008750895.1). NCBI lineage: Eukaryota > Metazoa > Chordata > Mammalia > Primates > Cheirogaleidae > Mirza > Mirza zaza. The sequence continues at coordinate 767 of VSMD01049664.1, read as the reverse complement.
CTGCAGCCAATCTGGGAGCTGGGTCGAGCGGAACTGGTGCTCCTTGCAGCCAGGTGACAAACCGGACAGCCTCCTTCTGTGCCTAGGAATGCCCCCAGGTCCTCTCCCCTATCTGCGGCAGGCCGATCACTGGCGCTCTGAGCCTCGGCGTCCTGAGACACTGCTGTTTAGATGATGCGTGATTCACACTCATTATTGGCAGAGGGTGTGACACTTTGCCTTACCACCTTATTGAGAGCACAGTAAAAATAAAGATGAGCTACTAATAAAATGTCAAAAGAAAATGTCAATTAGTATTATCAAAAAAAAGAGGCTGATGTTATTGTACATCCTCTCAGTGACTTCTCTCTAATTAGTCAAATAAATACACAGTCCTCCCACTCAGGGGCGTGTTTGTTTGCCTTAAAATGTTGTAATTACATCCTCCTCTTTGGAAACTTCTGGGAATGGGAACCTTCACACATGGGCTTTGGCTATGAGGACATGTGCCAGCACTTTGGCTGGGGTGAAACTGCCCACCTGTGTAAGCCTCTGGGCTAAACATTCAGAAGCGGGCTGTGCCCTCTCTCCAACACCCTCAATGGCTCCCTAGGGCTTGCAGGCATCAGCACCAGTTCTGCTCTACACAGTGGAAAGGGAACTGGGCAGGGAGCCTGTTGAGTTCTGCATGACTCCGAGCAGCCCTGTCACCTCTCCACACCTCTGCTTCTTCTTTGACGAAAGTCAGAAGGTCTTGTTGACCCCAGCCACAAGGCAATGCAGATGTC
>VSMD01049661.1:0-55189 GCA_008750895.1 Mirza zaza | reverse complement strand
GATGTCATCAGCATTGACAAGACTGGAGAGAATTTCCGTCTGATTTATGACACCAAGGGTCGCTTTGCTGTTCATCGTATCACACCTGAGGAGGCCAAGTACAAGTTGTGCAAAGTGAGAAAAATCTTTGTGGGCACAAAAGGAATCCCTCATCTGGTGACTCATGATGCTCGCACCATCCGCTATCCTGATCCACTCATCAAAGTGAATGACACCATTCAGATTGATTTGGAGACTGGCAAGATTACTGATTTCATCAAGTTTGACACTGGGAACCTGTGTGTGGTGACTGGAGGCGCTAACCTGGGAAGAATTGGTGTGATCACCAACAGAGAAAGACATCCCGGGTCTTTTGATGTGGTTCACGTGAAAGATGCCAATGGCAACAGCTTTGCCACTCGCCTCTCCAACATTTTCGTTATTGGCAAAGGCAACAAACCATGGATTTCTCTTCCTCGAGGAAAAGGTATCCACCTCACCACTGCTGAAGAGAGGGATAAGAGACTAGCAGCCAAACAGAGCAGTGGGTGAAATGGTCTCCATGTAACATAATAACATGTTAAAAAGTTATTTGTACTTAATTAAAGATATTACAGTGTGATTCAAAAAAAATGAAGAGATGCCCCTCTCCAATATATATATATATATATATATTTTTTTTTTTTTTTCAGTCCTTTCTCATCAACTTCAGAAGAAAACTATTTGGAGCTGGGATCTGTCTTTTCCTTCTCATAATGAGAGTTGTTCAAAATAAAGGGGACAGTCCAGAGGTGGCCCTTTTGCTCACATTATCACTGGTTGGTAATATTTGTAACTGCACTGCCCCACTGAACCTGAATCTTATTTGAAGGAAAAGCCTGAGAAAGCTGAATTCCAATCTTATGGGTCACTGACTCTTCTCCTTCTAGTAGTCCTAGATGCTAAATTTAAATAAAGCCCCGATAGATGGCAATCCATCAGTTTGGTTTTCTTTTAGCCTTGGTTCTGGGCTTGGTGGGGTTTTTTTGGTTGGTTGGTTGGTTTTATTCAGTGTAATTTAAACACCTAGATGAAGCTGTTGGCCAATAATAATGCAATCCAGACTCATGGTGTTAAAAAATGGATAGCCTTCCAGACCAGTTACAAGTTCAGAGGTGGCTGGAAAATAAAACAAGCATGGGGGTGCATTTGTTTCCAACATCAGAGGCTGTAGCCAGAACACGCTTCTCAGAGGTGTGGGACATAAAAGGAATCTTCTGCTGTGATAAGTGACAAGGAACAAATTCCATTGGGGGAGGGAAAGATGGGGTGGTGTTTGGGTGATTTTCTAAAGAAAATGGCGGCAACTCCAGCCTGAAGGGGTACGATAGGGTGACCTCCGGGTGGGGGCAGGCTGTGTAAGAGAGTCCAACGGCACTAAATCAAAACCTCCCCCACCCAAGACCTGGCTGCTTCCTGGCTGCCTCCCCTAGAATGAGGAGGTGACTCAGAGTGTGACTGACTCTGATACTTCAAACATGTCTGAGTGACTCCCACAGACCTGGGCAAAGGCAATTAGAGGACTGGTTTGGAATGACCACTGAGGATTGAAAGATACTTCCTGTGGCTGGCAGGGAAAAGGCAAATTGCCTAGGACACTCAACTTTGAGGTGTGTCCTGCTACAACTATGAGGCAGCGATATCTCCTGATATCTTAAGTCTTAGAAGCCAGAAAGAGTTTACTAACGTCGGAAGGCACATGCTGGACTTCACTCCGTGATTGGCACCTCTGATTTAGTGTGATGTGCAGGACAAACATTTGCAAATGGTAGAAGAGAAGCCGACTTTTTAGTGATGGGAAGATGCAAATGATCTGGCTGCTGGCTGCCTCTCTAATCTTATTTCTAACTTTTTTTCCTTGGCTCCCTCTGCCCCCATGATACTGGCATCTGCCATTTCTTGAACATGCCATGTACTCTCCCGTTGCAGGATCTCTGCACGGACTATTCCCTCCACCCAAGAACTCCGTTGCTTCCTCCAGATGTTTCACTCTCTTCATTCTGCCCATAGACCTTTCCTGATCACCCTATCCAAATAGCACCTATTCACACCCCATTCTCTATTCCTTTACCTTACTGTATTTTCCCTGGTACTCCTTAGGCTCCCTCACGTTACATGATCCATTTATATTTCATTGTTGATTGCCCTTCTCCCCAGCTAGAAGCTCCATCAAAGTAGGGGTTTTTGTCTGTTGTGTTCACCACTGTATCCCACTGCCTAAAGCCTAAAAGAGTCTCAACAAATATTTACTGAACGGTCAAATAAATACATTTTTTATTATTTTATGGGGGTCTATCGTCACATTAAAAGAAAACCTGCCAGTTATTCTCCTGTGCTCAGAATTCTACTGACATTGTGTTATTTAATCTTTATAACAACTCTATGAGGTAGGTGTTACAGTCTCCACGAATAGATGAAGAAATTGAGGATGAGAGAGAGGAAGTAACTTGTCGGATTTTGTGGCTATTTTTAGATTGTGGGTTGATGTGTTTCGTAGGTTTTGTTTTTTCATTATTTTTGTTTTTTTTTTTTTTTTGAGACAGAGTCTCGCTTTGTTGCCCAGGCTAGCATGAGTGCCGTGGCATCAGCCTAGCTCACAGCAACCTCAAACTCCTGGGCTCAAGCAGTCCTGCTGCCTCAGCCTCCCAAGTAGCTGGGACTCCAGGCATGCGCCACCATGCCCGGCTCATTTTTTCTATATAAGTTGGCCAATTAATTTCTTTCTATTTATAGTAGAGACGGGGGTCTCGCTCTTGCTCAGGCTGGTCTTGAACTCCTGACCTTGAGCAATCCGCCCACCTTGGCCTCCCAGAGTGCTAGGATTACAGGTGTGAGCCACGGCGCCCGGCCATGTTTCGTAGGTTTTGATGTTTGTTTGATGTTTGTTTGTTTTTTAGGATCTCATGGCACAGAGTCGAGACACCCAAACTTGTCCCTGCTCCTGACACCCTCTCTTCCTCAGTTCAAGCATCGCCTCTTCTGTTTATTTTATAATTTTTCCCCCTTTATGCCCTATGCCTAACTGAATCCTCCTCCTTCAGACTGGCCTCCGATGTAGTGGACTTTGTGAACAGTTGCGCAGCTCAACAGTATTTTTTAATTCTGTCTGCTTAAAAGTCCGTCATGTCAAAGAAGACCAAGAAACGCTGAAGGAAGAAAACAGATTTTTTAATGAGGATTGGGAGTTGAAATTTTATCTTGTTTCTGCTAAAGATAAAGATGATTTGCTTGCTTTTTGATACTGCAATATCAACATTAAAGAAATTCAGAGGAGACCAGACTGGAAGAGGAGGGGGAAACCAGACTGGAAGAGGAAGAGGAGATGAGACCGGACAAGGAGGAGATGAGACCAGACTAGGACGATGAGATGAGACTGGACGAGGAGGAGACCAGACGGGAAGAGGAGGAGGAGACCAGACCGGAAGAGGAGACCAGATGGGAAGAGGACATGACCAGACCGGAAGAGGAGACCAGATGGGAAGAGGACAAGACCAGACTAGGAGAGGAGACAAGACTGGAAGAGGACATGGAGACCAGACTGGACGAGGAGACAAGACTAGAAGAGAAAGAGTGTGCTAACTTCTTAATATGCAATACCTCACTGAGACCTCATGATAGGTATTGTTCTTTACATTGTTTACAGATGAGGAATCTACGGCTTAGAGAAGTTATGTAATCTGCGCAAGGTAACACCTTAACTCATGAAACCGAGAGTCAAAACCAGGCCTGACTCCAAAGTCTCTCTGCTCTTAGCCATTATGCAAGTCAGATACCTTCTTTCTGCCCGTAAGGTGGTTACCACAGCTTTCTCCAAAGGTGTCCTCAGGCTGGCCCTGGGGCTGAGCCACAGCTACTGTTCTGGTAATTTCCAAGCCCAGATTTTACTTTTACTGTGGATGGGGGGAGGGGCACCGTCTTGGGCTGGAGGGCAGAAATTGGGCTTCTTGTGCTGTTCTGTCTCTTGCCACCAGAGGGTGAACTCTCAGCAGGCATCTCTTGCACTAGGCCTCACTTGCCCCATCAGTAACATGGGAAGAATCATCCTACTCCTGGTGCCTGCCAAAATTGCTCTTTTTTGAGACCATATGTGGAAGAAATCTGCATAAAAGATTAGCACTTATTAGACTATCTATAGATCTAGCCTCCAACCAAAATTCCAGAATTAATTCCCAAAAGTTCCCAGCAAACTTGGAAAACCTCCAAAGGATCCTTACCTCCCTTTCTACATATCTGAAAGGCCTCCTCATCTTCATCTACCATAATCCTACCTGTCCAAAGGCCTAGTTAAAAGGCTTCATCCTAGAAGGTGTTTATGGACAGCTATCCTTGAGGTGATCCATTTCTCCTACCTAATCTTTGGCTCTAAGCACTTAAGACAGGCATAACTCCTAGCCTTACCATTCACAGTGACCATAATGGGTTCAGTGAAGGGCCAATAACTCAATTAAAAGCATTCAGAATTACTCCTAGGACTTTTGCTAGGACCATTGGCATAAAAAGCTCTGTTTTTGCTATAATTGGATGTAAACATGGAGCTGTGAGGGACTTACACATGGAAAAAAATTCCTGAGAATGAAGCCACCCAAGAGCAGGTTATAGAAAGAGACCTAATCTAGAGGATAACATTGTTGGAAACCATTGGATCGTAGATTCAGTTATTCCTGAAACTATTAAGAGAAGTAACCTGCCTGGGACAAATAAATTCTGTCCCCTGCCCATGTTCTTTTTTTCCTTTTAAGCTAGTTTTGTGTTGGATTTCCATAATGTAGAATTAAAAGACAGAAACACATCCTCCATTTGTCTATGAACTTCAAGGGGCCAAAGGCATGATTTTTTTAACTTCACATCTCTTAGCATGGTACCCAGTAAGAAAGAGGGTCCTCGAGGTGTGATGATTGAGTCATTCAATCTCACTTTCCCTGAGTACCTACAATGAGCTGAGCTAAGCACTGGAACCACAAGGCATAATTAGACATAGTCTTTGCCCTCGAGGAGTTCTGAATTTAGTACAAGGAGGGGGTATGAAAATGAGCACTTTATAATATAACCTGGGCTATAATAGAAATCTGAGCAAATTTTTGTTTGATTCCAGAGGGTTGGAGGTTTGGGGAGATTCGAAGTGGGAAGGCTCCTCAGAGGAGGTGACATTTGCGTCAAGTTCTTAAAGAATGAATAGAAGTTTCTAGGCAGAGAAGTGGGCATGGGAAAAAGGTGTCCCAGGGATGAGGTATTCCAGGTGGATAGAACAAGATAATATATTAATAATTATAAAATTAATAATAATATTACCATCTCCTGTTCTTCCTGTGGCCTCTTCACAAGCTCCTTCCTCTTTCTTTTCCTCTGCTTCATCTATCAGTAGAACCATCATAGTGGTTAAGAGGACAGGCTCTGAGCTCTCAAAGATTTTGGTTCTGCCCAGATGGGGTGACTCATGCCTGTAATCCCAGTGACTCGGGAGGCTAAGGCGGGAGTATCACTTGAGCCCAGGAGTTTAAGACCAGCCTGAGGAACATGGTAAGACCCCATCTCTACAAAAACAGAAAACTTAAGGAGACATAATGGTATGCTCCTATAGTCCCAACTACTTGGGAGGCTGAGGCGGGAGAATCACTTGAGCCTGGGAGTTCAAGGATGCAATGAGCTGTGATGATGCCACTGCATTCTAGCCTGGGCAACAGAGCAAGACTTTGTCTCAAACAAACAAACCAACAAAAAGATTTGGTTCTGCCACTTACTACACACATTACCTTGAGCAAAATCACTTACATGTTACAAATAAGGACAATAGTGTATTTGCCTTATAAGACTGTCAAGAACATTAAAAAAAATTACCAAAAAAAAAAAAAAAAAAAAGACCACAGCATCAGGCCAGGTGCTGTGGCTCACACCTGTAATCCTAGCACTTTGGGAGGCCAAGGCAGGAGGATTGCTTGAGGCCAGGAGTTCAATACCAGCCTGAGCAAGAGTGATACCTCCCCCGTCTCTACAAAAAAAGTAGAAAAATTAGCCAGGTGTGGTGGTGCTTGCCCGTAGTCCCAGCTACTTGGGAGGCTGAGGCAGGAGGATCACTTGAGGCCAGGAGTATGAGGTTGCAGTGAGCTATGACGATGCCATTGCACTCTACCCAGGGAGACAGAGGGAGACCTTGTCTGATTAAAAAATTAAAAAAAATAAAAAAAGACTGCAGCATCAGCTCCTGCCCGAGAGTTTCCAGGCCCTGCAATCATGTAAGCCAATTCCTTGCTATCAATTTCTTCACCTACACATATCCTACTGGTTCTGTTTCTCCGTCGGAAACAACCCTAGAGGCATTCCTGTCAAGATCAGAAGGAAGACAGAACTACCCACTCTTGCCTCTCTGTTAGGCAAGAAAAAGATCAAACAGCAAGAAGTGACCCGCCAAGCGGTGAGCAATGGAAGAAGTGATGGGGGCAGGGTCCACACCACGTTTATATCCAGAGCCTCTAAAAAAGACAATGTCTTCATCTTTCTGGATAACGTGCACATGGCACACTTCGAAGATGAGGGATTTGAAAGTAATGCTAAACGCTTAAACACGACGTGGAAACACAGCAACCTGTATTCAGCATTGGGGGAAGTGTGAATTGCTATAGCCTCTTTTTTTTTTTTTTTTTTTTTGAGACAGAGTCTCACTCTGTTGCCTGGGCTAGAGTGCCATGGCGTCAGCCTCGCTCACAGCAACCTCAAACTCCTGGGCTCAAGCTATCCTCCTGCTTCAGCCTCCCAAGTAGCTGGGACTACAGGCACGCACCACCATGCCCGGCTGATTTTTTCTATATATGTTAGTTGGCCAATTAATTTCTTTCTATATTTTTAGTAGAGACGGGGGTCTCGCTCTTGCTCAGGCTGGTCTCGAACTCCTGACCTTCAGCAATCCTCCCACTTCGGCCTCCTAAAGTGCTAGGATTACAGGCGTGAGCCACCGCACCCAGACTGCTATAGCCTCTTGAGGAAGAACTGTCTGGGGACTCCAGAGATACTCAATACTAAAATCCAGCAATTCAATTTCTAGATGGCTATGTTAAGTAGATTTTTGTGCATGTGCAAAAAGAAAAAAAAGAAATTCAGTGCTCCTCAGCATTGTAACACTCATAAAGACCATAAATATTTTAAACTAGAGGGAGAGGAGCAAAAGGTTCCATTTCAGAAATTAAAAGATGAAAAGCAAAACCAAAGACAATTCATTCAAGCAGTAATACGACCTGGAAATAATGCCCCTGAAGCAACTTATAATGTAGCTTACATACTCTGGGTAAAAAAGGGAAGCCATTCAGTGATGTACGTATTGTGAAAGAATGCATTGTCGAAGTTGTAGGATGCTTAAACCCCCCATTAACGTTTCAAAGTACAAACAACTGCCTCTTTCAAGGAGAACCATAACTGATCAGCAGCATGAATTAGCTTTCAACTTAACAGAAAAATGTCATGTAATACTTCAAAAGGAAAAATATATTATTCAATCACTTTGGATGAATCAACTGATACTACTGACTCGATGTGGGTTTTATACTTCATTTGGGTCATAACAAGATTTTCTTTGCTATAAAGAGTTACTTGCTTTGGGCACTCTTGCAAACAGGACACAGGGAATAAATAATCTTCAACGACTTTCAAGATAAATGTCATGAAGTTAGTGATTTGGTAAATGTAGTATGTACAGATAGTGCACCTTCCATGACAGGAAAACATGAAGGGTTTATTGCACAAATTAAAAAAAATATATTAACAGATACAGATGCTCTCGTTTTTCTTTTCATTGTATCTTGCATCAGCAAAATCTGTGTGCTAAAGGTCCTATCTATCTTGACATGTGACCTTATTTGTATTGTAATTCAAGTAAACTGTAAAACAAAAATGTAATTTATGCTACTTACGAAGAAATTTGAACACTGCTTAGATAGATATGAAGGAATTATTGTAAAATATTTGAGAAGCAATAGCTGATACTGTGTTTATATAAACTTAAAGAGTCCTCTTCTTTTAGAGATATACAAGGGATGCCCAGAAAGTACCCAGCCATTGTTAATATAACAAGAACATACTACACAACTGGATATTTTCCAGACAGTCCTCGTGTACCGAAATGCTTATGGTTGAAATGTTATATGGCATCTGGGATTTGCTTCCAGATAATACAAGAAGTGGAAAATGGATGACAGTATCAATACAGCAAGTTTGGCAATGAGTTGATGATTACTGGAAGCTGGGTGATGATCATGGAGGAGTTCATTATACTATTCTATTTAATTGTATTTAAGTATGAAATAATAAATATATTATAAAATAATGTACTCTCATTTCAAACAATATTGAAGTATATAATTAAAAGATGGGTTGTCTGTTTTTGCATCCCATTGCTATCTTCACACTTCCTGGAGGTTATCACTTCAATTCTATACTGTGGGTCATTCTGCATTTTGGATGGGATATACGTGAGATTTTTTTTTAAAGTCTGGTTGTATATATACCAAACAATATGGGGCGAAAGCAACATTTTCATTTGAACCAAATTTGGGATTTGAACTTGTCAGAATAAGTTCAAATGCATCTCACTTTGGAGAAAATACAATATAAAAAATTTCCAACCTAGGAAGCAAATTTGTTTTGGGTTGAGTAGAAGTAATCTTCACTAAAAGTAATATCATAGGTATATAACTAAGGGCTCCTATAAATTATGAACACCACTATGGAGTCTGATTTTTACATTATGTTAAATTTATGTAACCTTTTTTTAAAATGTATATAACTTTTGAAACACGCACACACTTCGTGGTTCTTGATCTGGATTTGAAGTCAGGAGGCCTGAGTCTTTATATGGGTAACCTTTGCATAGGGCACAAAAATAACTGGTCAAACCTGTCAGTTTCTTTTTTTAACCATATGTTTCAGCTAGAATTGCCCCATTAAAATAGTGGATTAGTTAATGACAATAGACTTGTCTAGGAAATAGAAGGAAACAAGAAAGAAAGAATAGAAAGAAAGCAAGCATAAAAATATAAATAGAAACTAAGTATTATATCACATCTACATGAACCTTATTTAAAAACAGAAACACTTAGTGTGTACATGGATCTTATTATTTTCTCTTCTGACAAGAAGCTGGAAGATGGATTTGTTGGGCCCTTCTGCATGCAGGGAACCACCTACTCCCACCCATCTGTTAAGCCAGCTCCATATGTTCTATAAAATCAATGTAATCTTTTTGTGAAAATCTCTCTAATTAAGAAAAGCATGTTTTCTACCTGATTTTTTTCTGCAAACTCTTTATAAACACTTATATGATTATATTTGTGTAAAATTTAATGTATTTATCACATGCAAATTAACATGGACTAATCTTAATAATTCTTTTCTATGCAAATAAGTTAACATTAATACAAATTCGAGAGCTCTTAAGAAGCCCCTGCTGTTTGCTAAGTGCTGATAATACACAGTTGAGTAAGACATGTTTGGGGTTGAGTTTTTAAAACATCTTCCACATTTAGTCTGCAGCAGATCTTTGCTGTCATCTTTTGATACTTTCCTGTACTTCCTATAGCATTTTGAATGAATGCATGCTTTTTGAAAAAGATGAAGAATGGGATTTTTTTAAATAGAATATTGGGAAAATGTTCAATAGCTAAGTTTTCTTGAAAGAACATTACCACATCTTTCTGTATTCTTTAAAAAAGAATTGTTCAAATTAAATTATACTTGGCATAATACTTCAGCAAACATTATGACATCATCAAATCGTGAAAACAAGAATAAGATTTAACAAAACAATCTTCAGTAGGAACACTGAGCACCATTTCTGGCTAAAATAGCATTTTGCTATAAGAACTATAAATGAAGGATATAAAGAATTCTAATTTCATAATTTCTAAAATGTGAGAATCATACAAAGGAAGAAAATAGTGCTAAAATAAGGACCAAAAACTTTAAATGTAAATAGCTGTTCTGCAAAGTGAGTTACATCTCTATGTGTGTTTTATAGACGACTAAATACACACCTTTATTGATTTGCAGCCAGCAAATCTATTGGTACCAATTTTAGTGTAGGAAGCAAGTACTCTAGAAAAAAAATTGAGAAACTCTATAGTTGTGAAGAATTAGTTATTTCTTAAACAAATTCTGTTACCAAGAAAATAAATGTTAATATGATTGTACGAAATTATCAGTTTCCTCAAACACGTGCAGAAATAAGTGAATTATAAAAAAATTTGGCAGGGTAGCGATTTATGATTCATATATAAGAGACCCTCCACTTCAGCTGTTAGTAGCCTCTCTGTTGACACATGGTGAGCTCACCACCATGTCTCAGCAAGAGTTTGTAAGGAGAGAAAGTGACATTTTCGTTTGCACTAAAACTGGAATTTCATCAGAGTAGTTCAGCGGTGCCTCACTTTGGAGAAAGCCTAATATGAAAATTCCAAACTTATGAAATAAGTATGTTTGGGAGTGGTTTCTCACTCAAGGTAAATCACCACAGCTGTAAATGTAGGCACTTTTATATTATGTGCACCAGCACTCATTATAAGTATGAATTCAATACACAAATTTTCACACTCACACCCATGATTTAGGATTTGGACTTGAGGGCAGACACATGAGATTATTGTAAGAACTGGCTGCGTGACTCTACGATTCACTTATAGGCCCTTATTTCCTGAACTATGCAGTAAGGGAAATTGGCTTGAAGACTCTTTTAACCCTAAAATTGTACGATTCTCTCATTCCTCTATGATAAGCATTCTGCTACATGAATAAGGTTACAAGTTCATAGTTTCTATATATGTTTCTTCCACAAATGTCCTATTTTGAAGAGCAGTAGTTTGGGCCAATACTCTAGGAACTACATCAGTAGTAGACTTTCCACTGTTCTAGAACTATGGCTACCTCACATCTGGATTTTTCAGGACATAGCAATAAAAAAAAATAACCTTTCAGTCTCACAACACCAGCACAAAATTCTCCATAAGTACTGAAGTATTCTACAGCTAAAATATAATAATGGTTGTCTTTTCTAAAAATCTCCAAAAAAATAATATTAACACATACAATTTTTCTCAGTTTCTTGTGTTTCTCCCATGCAATTTCTTAAATTTCTAATACCTATTACCACTTGTCTAGTAGTAGATGATAACAAGATAAACATCTAAACAATGAACTTATAAATGGAGAAACCCAGAAGATCACTGACTTTTAGTTCTTCACTAGTTTATTTATGATTATAAGTTTATGGCTATAATTTTCTATTCCTATATAAGCTCTCATCATTCATTAACTCAGCAACTATATCTTGAACTTTTACTATATGCCAGGCCTTGTGCAGGACACTAGTTACATGTGGATACAACCAGACAGGCTCATTGTCCCATGGAAGTTACAATCCATCATGGCCATAAATGTTGAATAAATTATTATAGCAAAGAACATTACAAATTGAGCTAAATGTCATGAAGGAAAAAAAGAAAAAAAAACAGTATTAAGAGAAAGAATAGTCTTCTAACCCAGAACACGGGATATTTGAATCTTCGAAACAATTCATCTTTTGTATAGGCTGCCTCCTATAGATAAGGCGTGGTCTCCGAAATGCGCCCCACATCTGCCCACACTCTGCCAACACCCTGGGCCAAGCTCTCATCGTTTTCCACCTGAACCACTACAGTTGCCTTTTAAGGGTTTGTCCACCTCCATTCTTGGTCCCCTCCCTCCAATCTCTTCTCCATGAAGCAGCCATTTTTCTCCAGGTTAAAAACCTTCCATGGCTTCCTACAGTGGTTTGAAAAACAAAGCCAAATATTTTAGTATGAGTCCTGCATGATCTCACCTTTGAAAATCTCTCCAACCGCATCGTGAGTCATTCCTCTTTCACGCACTAATACCCAAGATATCCTGATTTCTTTCTCATGTCCTTATTTATGCCAAGCTCTTTCCTGTCACGAGGCCTTTGGGTATGCTCGTCCCTCTGTAAGGGACATAGTCAGCCTCTACTTTTCACATAGTTGGCTTCTTGTCTATTGAAGGTTCAGTTCCTGAAACATCACTTCCTCTGACCTTCCTGATCACTCTCTGTATCAGGGCTCTCCAGACAAATGGAACCAGGATGGATGGATGGATGAAGAGATAGATAGATAGATAGATAGATAGATAGATAGATAGATAGATAGAGGCATACACATTGTGGGGGCTCACCAGTCTGAAGTCAGGCTGGAAGTTCTTGGGCAGGAGCTGATGCTGCAGTCTTGAGGCAGAATTTCTTCTCTTCCTTGGGTAAATCTCAGTTTTGCTATTAAGGCATGTCAACTGATTGGATGAGGCCCATCTACATTATCCAGGATAATCTCCTTAACTTGAAGTCAACTGCTGGTAGATGTTAACCAGATCTATAAAACACCTTCACAGCAACACCTAGATTAGTGTTTGATTGAATAACTGCGTCCTATAGCCTAGCCAAGTTGACCCATAAAACTAGCCAGTCACACCCTGCTAGAAAAAGTCAACTCTTTTCAATCTCTATGTTGATGAAGTTGGCACATGCATCTTATTTCCTCATACTAGTATCTTGATAAGGACCAAGAATACTTTCCTTATTACTGTTCACAGGGCTGGACTGAGACACTCTTGATAGGTGATAGAATTTCTGGGCTAGGGAATTGCTTCCATAAACTCCCCCACACCCATATCTTTCCAGTGCAAAATGTTGCCAGTTAGAGATAATATTTAAGCATTAAACACAGTCAAAATGTAAACTCCGCAAGTAGTAGTGACGGTTATCCTGTTTTTGGAAATTCTAAGCAAGTAAGGAAAAGAAAAGGGGAAGATGAAGTAGTCTAGTTCACAGTTTTGAGTCTGGCTCACCCTGACTCACAGAAAACTACCTTCTCCAACTGCTTTTCGTTTTAGTCTCTACTATTTATATCTTTGCTTTAATTTCCTTCTTTCTCTTCACCATGGAATCCTATGACTCTGAATAGTCTTATATGAGGCTGATTATTTCAGAATAATTAATGTCTGATGTCCCGCATATTAGTATCCAGATGTGTTATTTAGTATTTGTGAATGCTGAAATTTTTCTTGCAAGAAAATAGTTTTTCTATAATGACTTTTAATAGTGACGCACTCTCCTTCTTATACGATAATAGGAAGAGTACATATTGTAAAATGACAGAGGAAACTATTATTTGAGAGAGATAGAGCCTCAATCGCTTTCTGGTGTAGCCAATAATTAATAGGCACATCCTACAGAAAGCAATGCAAGATTCCCCCTTACCAAAGAATGGAAGGGAGAATGAAAATACAGATCACTAACCATTGTCATGTGACTTCTTTAGCCATAATTATGATAAAGTTCCCAAACTCAGTAAGATCTGGGGTATTGGCAAACTGGAAGCAGACCAAAACTAGTCATGATTTTCATATCAATTCTCATCGGTATGAAGTGGCATCTACCTGCAAACTTTGCAGTTAAGTCACGGGGAAAGACTAGCTGAGCTGTGAATCATATGAGCCGCTTGCTTTGCCTCCTTGTTCTATCACCGATCTTCCACCCAGCTGACTGAACACCTCAGGGGTGGGAGAAGGCAGGAGTGGGGACAGGATATTATCTTCAATTTGGTCTATTTTGCTTTTCTTTAGAAGGACCAGTAGAAGGGAACAGAGGTTGAAATTAACGAGGTGGAAATAAGATTTGGAATTATCAGGGCATTTCAGTTATCTCTGCTCCCCCTTGCAGGTTGACTGCACTCAATTTCCTTTAGACTTCCCTAGGTAGAGAAGTCTATGCTCCTGAGAAAGAATTGCTTCTCTTTTATGGAAGCTCTATTCCCCGTATCCACCTCTATTATTTTTAAGGGAGATTTTAAAACTTAGCGAGGTCTAAATAGAAAAACATTTCTACTAATTGTTTCTTATAAAAAGTCTCTAAGACAGTTTTTTTGCTAGTAGGGAAAGGGTTTTCCCTGGTGTCTTTGGAACATGTTTCTGAAAAGTCCCTCTATGTTATTTTTCTGCATGTGTCGCTCGGAGTACAGCAATGCAAGTAACAGAATATACCCTCTGTGTACTGATTTCTTCCCCGGTTCAGCCTGTCCCTGTTGGAGAAATAGCTTCCATTCTTTCAGATTGCTTTTAAATTCGAATGTCAGAGAACTGTGAAAACCAAATATGGGCTTAGGCTGACGTGCAGGGGATTGAGAAGTTGGAATAACACACCACCTGGGTGCAAGAGCGTTGAAAAGTCCATCAGTTATGTTCTGTGGGTGCTGTAAACAATGATGAAAGTCAGGCAGAGAGATCATAAAACTATTATATTTTTTTTAAGAAAAAAGAAAAGCACAGCCAGGAAAGAAAAGACTTTTGTCTCTAGTTAACCAACTGGCTCACAGCTTCTATCGAAAATAGTGAAAATTGTCGCAAGTGGGTGAGGGCTTACAGAAAGGAGAGGGTCATGTGAGTTGAGGGCTTTAGTAGAGTAAGGCTTTTTGGAGGATCTGGGCCTGGGTGGAAGTGAAGGGCTGGATTCAAGAGAGGAGAGGGAAAGAGACTCCAAGCTGAGTTTGAAAGAGGGCCTAGGGTTGGCCTGAGCACAGTGGCGGCCATGGTTCGGAACTGAGGAAGACTTAGATGGTTCAGGTAGGGAACTGCCCTGCCCAAGGAAGGGGCTGCCTCAGAGGAGATGGTCATAAACCTCCTCTTCTATGAGGGAGGGTCAGCAACAGGCCTCGGCAAGACTGGGTAGTGGCCTGCACTGGTTCAGTCAAGCAGAAAGCCTTCATTAAGAGCTTTGGAATTGCCAAGGAAATGAGTCTCCAATTCAGCCAAATTAAAATTCGACTCCCCTTTTTCCTCTGTCCCCCAATCCCTTTCCCCTCTGTCCCCCAATCCCTTTCCCCTCTGTCCCCCAATCCCTTTCCCCTCTGTCCCCCAATCCCCACCACCTCACTTCAAGATTCTGTTCTTTTGCCATAAGATCTTTAAAATTGCTGAAAGATACATTCCAGAAATACCTCGCACACACCAACAAACAAACAAATAAAAGAAAAAAAAATGCTGGAAATAATGGGCTAGATAAGAAAAGGTTAATAATTTTTCCCAAGCAATTAATTTGGGCATGCTATTTGTATAACTAGTGTTCTAGTATTCTCTTACTTTGTTTTCTACTTAAACTTCAAAGCAGACTCATAGCTACTCCATACAAGGACACATTCTGGAATTCTCTCTTTCTGTCTCTCTCTCTCACACACACACACATTCTCTCTCTCTCTGCCAGAGTTACAACCTGTCTCTGTCATCCACAGTTTCTAGAAGGTTCTGACCTGGGGCCCATTTAATATAGCTCTATCAGGTGAAGGCGGTGTAGAAAACCTAGCATTTGACTTCCAGCTCATAATAAACATATGGCCATGTATATAAGCCACATAGGAAAATGTAGAATTATATCACTTGGAAAAAAATCTGCTATTTCCCCCAGGAAAAAAAATCATGTTGGCCCAAGAATCTTGCCATTTTCTTTTTCTTCCTCTCTTTCCCCCACCCTCTTCTTAATTTGTGAAATTTACCAAGAAGACCTCATGAGAATGTCTAAAAGTTTTCCAGGTTTGGTTCTCGATTATTCTGAGACACTCCTTTTTGAGATATATATGGGTGTGTGAGTCTTGGCTAGATATGATCTTTGCTCTAGCTCAGTCTGTGCTCTTCCTGATCTGTTATCTTCACGTGAAATCCAAATCTCTCAGAGGAACCTTTTTTTTTTTTTTCCAAATAACACCTGGCCTGGCACTCAGAAGCTTAAGGGCTCAAAGCCATGGCAGATTCTCCAACTATAAGAATCAAACCATTCATCGTCTGGCCTTCGGGCCTGCCAGCCAAGAAGGAACAGGAAGTTTGCTTGTGAATTGCAGGAGGATGGAATGCAAAACTCCAAGCAGTTACTTGCTCTGGTTTTAAGTGTTGTGCTGGAAGAACAATGTGAACCTCTCTTCCAAATAGCATTCTAGTCAATAAATACCCACCTGGCACCTAGAGTCTTTGAACCCACCCTAGTATGTACCCTTTACACGATATTTTAACGCCATATTAGTTTTTCAAGCAAATCTAATATGGGAACTAGGGTACAAATTGCCCAGATTGCCCGGCTGATTAGTTTGCAATTTAAGACTGAGCAGATCAAATATCCTCTCTAAAAACTCTTAGTAGGCATTTTCATGCTTTATGCATACCTCAGCCAGCTACTGGACAACATTTCTCATGGGTTGTACTCAAGTTTTAGTTTACCGATTTGCAGAGGGGCATGGGTGGGGTGGCAGAGGAAGGGTCTGAGTTTACCGTGGTTAACATGTATGTGCATTTAGACTGTGTGCTTGCTGGCAATCTAATTTACTAGCTCATTTTCAAATCCTTTCTTGGAAAAGGAATTCGGATTACATAATCATGAAAAACAAACCTTTTGCCACCCAGCAAGAGCCAACACGTTACAGTACTCGATGGCCTAAGGTTATGAAGCCAGCACCCAGTTTCATGCACCAGGGCGAAGACTGGGAAAATTAAAATCTGCTAGTTTTGTTAAAATCATACCACTTAGTAGAAATGACAATAGATAATTCACCTTTCTGGAGTTGGCTCACAATACCTTAAGACTTTGGGCTGATTAAATAGGTGCTTGTTTACAGCTAATGAGGGCTGTATGATCATTAGCAACCTAGAAGTCTATTAGAGCTCTTCTTTAGATTAGTTCTTCTTAGTGGAGAGACCACTTTGGCTATTCCTAGTTATCCTTAGTGTTCCCATTGAGTGCATCTTCTGCTATGAAGATTTCTTCTGACACTGCACTGCAGGCTGAGTGAAGTAATGAACTCTGATCTGGTGTTGCTGCCCACAAATGTAAATTGTCTATTAATTCAACTGAAAAATTCTTCTTTTTTTGGAGACTAGTCTCACTCTGTTGCCTGGGCTGGAGTGCCGTGGCGTCAGCCTAGCTCACAGCAACCTCAAATTCCTGGGCTCAAGCAATCCTCCTGCCTCAGCCTCCCGAGCAGCTGGGACTACAGGGGTGTGCCACCATGCCTGGCTCATTTTTTTCTATATATATATATTTAGTTGTCTGGCTAATTTCTTTCAATTTTTTAGTAGAGACAGGGTCTTGCTCTTGCTCAGGCTGGTCTTGAACTCCTGATCTCGAGCGATCCTCCCACCTCGGCCTCCCAGAGTGCTAGGATTACATGCGTGAGCCACCACACCCAGCCTCAACTGAAGAATTCCTGTGTCCTAGGTTTTATAATTTGTCATTGCAGGTGGGCTTTGAGATAAGAGACTCTGAACTAAAATCTAATCTCTGCTGCCTGGGTTAAGAGCCATATAGAGTCTCTGTCCTCAAAGTCCTGCTTCAGGTCCCCAAAGGAAATCTGTAATCATCAGCGTGAGGCTGGATAGGTGGGCACACAGTAAGGGGCCTAACTCATATTAGACAGGTAATCAAATAAGAAGGCTTTTCTGCCTCCAGCAAAACATTGACCTAAATTTCTATTTTCAACACAGAAGTGAAAAAAGAAAACAATCTGACTCATCCAATTAAGCAACAACCAAACCAGCCCATAACCTTTCCTGTGGCTAATATACCTTATACACGTACTCTGAAGTGTAAAAATCACCTTCATTTTTTTCCAGCAAAAATTACAGGTGATTAGATGATACAACCTGTCTGGAACAGTAAGTACCAATAGCTATCTTTTGTGTATTCACCAGGTGACAGGGTGCTAAGAGCTTTACACAGATTATTTCTCATAATCCTCATAACAACCCTGTTAGGTGGATAAAGGTGAAAAGAGGTTGAGTAATTTGCCCAACAGCTCACAGCTGGTAAGTTGCAGTGTTGGGGCTTGTTCTTCAGTGTGATGCCCACACCTCTGGGTTGTGCTGTTTCCTGGTTATCAGACTACATAGGGACAGAGAAGGTAAGAGAAACACTCCACAGCTGCTGTGATCAGGTCACTTTTTTTTTTTTGAGACAGAGTCTCACTTTGTTGCCCAGGCTAGAGTGAGTGTCATGGTATCAGCCTAGCTCACAGCAACCTCAAACTCCTGGGCTCAAGCGATCCTCCTGCCTCAGCCTCCCAAGTAGCTGGGACTACAGGCATGTGCCACCATGCCCGGCTAATTTTTTCTATATATATTAGTTGGCCGATTAATTTCTTTTTATTTATACTAGAGATGGGGGTGTCTCGCTCTTGCTCAGGCTGGTTTCGAACTCCTGACCTTGAGCAATCCTCCCGCCTCGGCCTCCCAGAGTGCTAGGATTACAGGCATGAGCCACCACGCCTGGCCGACAGGTCACTTTTACATATACTGAACACATACCCTGTTTATATTTACTATTTCATGAAATAATAGTTTTTCTCTTGGTAATTAAAGAATCATAGAATCATACACAAATCTGAAAAGTGTTTAACTGTTTTTAAATACTAAAGTGTTCCCGTTGTCTGATTCTAGAATCCCAACAGCAAGTCCTCCTGGAATGAGGCATAAGGAGTAATTTTATAGCCTTTATTTACCCAGCATCTGGCCAGCCGATACCAGCCAAGAGAGAAAAGCTAGGTTCCTTCAGTTACTCCTCTTTCTCCACCTTCCAACACATAAAAGAGACAGAGATAAAGTTTTCCCCAGTTTATTTGTGGTTCATTCGTACTTCACCTTGTCCACTGAGCTCTTGGCAGTGGCAAAAGGGAAATGGTTATGGTCCAACTTTTTCTTCCTCCTCCTCATCTGACCACTGTCTTTCACCAGATAGCTGGGAGAGTACAGTCAGATGGTTTTCCAGTCGTTGGGGACCCTTTGATCTAGCATTCACAAATTCTACGTGTGTTTATGGAAAACATACTGCGTGTCTGGCTGAGCTAGGTGTTAAGTTTCAACGCTCAGCGTTTTTGATGGATACTCTGGGAGCTGGGGAGCTCTGAAGTCAGGCCGGCCCCAGGTGCTGTTCAAATACTGCATCTACTCTCAAAAGCGGGAGTAGATTTAGGGTTGGAAGGGTGAAGAAGCTGGGGTCAGGACTCCCCTGGGGACAAAGGGGAAAGAAGCGAATCATTGTAAGATATTTGTCTAGGGTTTTTCTGGGTTGAGAAGTGAGGAGTGGAATAGGAGGGAGTCACAGAAGTTGCTGTCTGTTTCGTTAGAGACATACTAAAGATGAAGAGCACCTTTTCTGGAACCACAGCGCGCAGGCGCAGTGCTCATGACATTCCTTCTCTGCAGCCAGCCAGGCCTGTGCTAAACACACAGGGAATGGAATTCCTGTAAGAGATGGAGGAGACCAGCATCCCTGGGTTGTCTGGGACTTTCTTGGTCTCAGCACTGAAAGTGTCAAGTCCCAGGAAACCCCTCTGTCCTGGGCATAGATATGGCAGATCAGTCACCCTAACTGCTCCTTAAAATTCAACAAGCTATACTTGTGCCACCTTGATGTGTAGGGTTGTACTTTGCTTAGAATCAGCTGAGACAGACTTAAAACATTACATTCTCTGGTGGTTTTTTTCAATGTCCTATACCCTAAAATAACAGCAAAAGAACCTCCACCCAAATCTATTTAAAAATATTCCAGAACTATTCTCACCAAATTTAGGGCATGATTTAACTGTTTGAGCGCAAATTTGAGCTTATAATAAAGGGATCATGCAATTTACCTGTTGAATTAAGACATTTTTCTGAATAAAAGGGTGAACTGAAATTATTAAAAATTTATAATTTATAATATTTATTAATTAACCAAGAGATTTTTTATATTGTTGGATCTATAAAATAGTTCCATTAAAAATCATTTTCAAAAATGCAAATATTTGTAAAAACATATAATTCATATATATAAGCAAAATTATGAAATATTTATATTGATTATCTGGTTATAAAAATAATATAACAGAATAATTGGTACATACATTTGGGGGTTTTTGTTTGTTTTTTTTTAGTCAGTCAAATTTAGCAGTAAGGGTTGTGTACCAATTTCTTAGTGACATTAATGTTAATAAGTTCTGATAACACACTACCATCAGACCAACCTATTCATTATACTTTTGATTCAGTTTCTTAGCTGTGCTTTTTTGCTAATACTCTGTTATTGAGATATTTTTACAGAGTATGTTTTTTTCAATATGGTCTTATTATTTTAATTTTTTTCCATAAATTTGCCACGATCCTTTTCAATTGACTCTGTTCTATAGCTCATGGTATTTTCAGCTGAGAAATTACTCAGCTGAATTACTTTACTATGGTTAGGCTCATGGTAAGCTCAGAACACATTCTGCTAAATGGAGGACAATCTCAATGCTATTCTTTATATTTCCACAGATACCTTCTGTCTGCTGTCATTCAGAGTACATTTCTTTCTTTTTTTTTTTTTTTTTGAGACAGAGTCTCACTTTGTTGCCCAGGCTAGAGTGAGTGCCATGGCGTCAGCCTAGCTCACAGCAACCTCAAACTCCTGGGCTCAAGCAATCCTTCTGCCTCAGCCTCCCGAGTAGCTGGGACTACAGGCATGCGCCACCATGCCCAGATAATTTTTTATATATACACTAGTTGGCCAATTAATTTCTTTCTATTTATAGTAGAGATGGGGTCTCGCTCTTTCTCATGTTGGTTTCGAACTCCTGACCTTGAGCAATCCTCCCGCCTCGGCCTCCCAGAGTGCTAGGATTACAGGCGTGAGCCACCACACTTGGCCCAGAGTACATTTCTTTAACAAATACTTTCACAAGACAAAACTTGTCAGTAAGTTGTCTCTATTTATAAAATAGAGACAACTTCTTTAAAATATTTCTTTAAAATATTTTGTAAATAGATGTCTCACAATTGTTAGTGTTTGTAATTTCATTCCATTCTGGTACAGAATATAAATTTATGAAATAAAAACAAGGAGCGTCATCAAAATATTACTCCACAAGTCTAGCTATTGTAAGGAACAATTATAGAATTTCATCATTGTAATTATCTATTGGTGATTGATTATGTCCATACATCATTATGTATTGGTAATTGATTAAACTCTCTTTATTTCTTCAACTTTTCCTTTGCTATTATAGGATTAATTTCCATATCTCCTTGTTTCCAAGTTTTGTTTTTAATAATTGCAACTCTCTAAAAGCTTCTAGAACATTTATGATTTATAGATTTCTTACTTGGCAAGAAATTTATTGACAAGAAATATAATGTGTGCACCATCAGAATTTATATTTATACGATCCTCACAAAACAAATATTTTTATCTCTAATGTTAAAATTTTGTTGCTGAATTTGCAATAACAGTCATCATAAGGTCAAATGAACTTTCAAAAGCTTTGAGTCCATGAATTGCGTGAAAAAAATCGAACAATTATTGGAATTAATTTTTAATTTGAAGCATCTGGTCACACATTAAAACAGGAATCATTAGCTGTTTGCAGAATTCTGTTAATTAAACCAAACACATTAACAGCTCTTGCTTCATATTTCATATCTGTCCAAGAAAATCTTAAAAGAACACCCAAGGTTTGCAGTAAATACTGGGGCCTCCTTAGCCTATTTATGTCTTCTGAGTTCATTACTACAGACCCCAGGGAGGTTGGTAAATGTCCGCAAATATTTTATGCACTTTATATGTTGTTCATCATCGACTTTACTAAGAAATGAAAATTCTGACTTAATTTTTCATGAAACATGCATGTTTGTTTCGTTTTGTTTCGCTGCTGAGAGAGTCCTTTGCAAAATTTTGGAAAAATGTTACCAAACAATAAAATAGTTGATTTACCTGTCTAGTAAATGACAAAAACATTTTTAGCAGGATGTTCACACCACTTTATGTAAGCTTTATGGGTAGGCATGCTTAATCTCCATTTCACATTCACCTAATTCCTGATTTCCCGTGTTCCACACTGATCCTACTCCTGGCAGCCTGGAAGCCTTGTGGCTTCATCATCTTGCAAGGCCCACCCGGGACCAAGGCACAAGTGACACATACACCAGCTGGCTGCAAGGGACAGCAGCAACCAACATTTCTTCCACATCCCTTGGGAGCAGAAGTTAGTTGTCTCAAGCCACCTGTATGCATCTGCACATTGCTTTTTCCTCTGCTAGCACACCGTAGCTATCCTTTTAATTTTATTTTTTAGTAATTTTTTTTATTTTAGCGTATTATGGGGGTACAAGTTTTAAGGTTACGTATATTGTCCATGCCCCCTTCTCCCCTCGAGTCAGAACCTCAAGCATGACCATCCCCCAGACGGTGCACATCTCACTCATTATGTCTGTAAATACCCATCCCCTCCTCCCCCCTCCCACCTGCCCGATACCCAATAAACGTTACTCCTATATGTCCACTGAAGTGTTGATCCGTTAATACCAATTTGCTGGTGAGTACATGTGGTGCTTGTTTTTCCATTCTTGAGATACTTCACTTAGTAGAATGGATTCCAGCTCTACCCAGGAATATACAAGAGGGGCTATATCACCATTGTTTCTTAAAGCTCAGTAGTATTCCATGGTATACATATACCACATTTTATTAATCCACTCATGAATTGATGGGCACTTGGGTTGTTTCCACAGCTTTGCAATTGTGAATTGTGCTGCTATAAACATTCGAGTGCAGGTGTCTTTTTTGTAGAGTGTCATTTGATCTTTTGGGTAGATGCTCAGTAGTGGAATTGCTGGATCAAATGGTAAATCTACTTGTATCAATTTAAGGTATCTCCATATTGCTTTCCACAGAGGTTGAACTAGTTTGCAGTCCCACCAGCAGTGTAGGAGTGTTCCTCTCTCTCTGGATCCATGCCAGCATTTACTGTCTGGGGACTTTTTGACAAAGGCCATTCTCACTGGAGTTAAGTGATATCTTGTGGTTTCGATTTGCATTTCCCTGATGATTAGAGATGTTGAACATTTTTTCATATGTTTGTTGGCCATTATTCTGTCTTCTTTTGAGAAGTTTCTGTTCATGTCCTTTGCCCATTTTTTGATAAGGTTGTTTGATTTTTTTCTTGCTGATTTTCCTGTAGCTATCCTTAAAATGAAGGAGCTATTACCTGTGTCAAGAAAGGTTTAGGAAAAGCAAAAGGAGTTATCACTGATAGTTCAGATGTAACCACTTGTTAAAAGTTGAACTTTGTTCATTGAACATGTATTTCACACACTACTAGAGAAGACCATGGTATGACATGGAAATACAAAGTAATCTATTAAACTGGCCCTGGCTTATTTTAATGCAACTATTTTGTTTTCTTTCTTTCTTTCTTTCTTTCTTTCTTTCTTTCTTTCTTTCTTTCTTTCTTTCTTTCTTTCTTTCTTTCTTTCTTTCTTTCTGGCAGTAAGATAGCATTAATGCAACTATTAATAATAACATTTTGTTAAAACAATACAGCAACAACTCAGGGACACATGTTAAAGGAGAGAGGTGTCAGGAAAATAGAGGTCAACCTGGCAGTCAGTGCGCATTATATATTGTCCACACAGATGCTTCATAAAATGGATATCTGTAATCTACTCCAAACCTATTACACCAGAACTAGGTGTAGCTTCAAATTAAGCATTTCAAAAAATATTTCCATGTTACTCTTAGGGATACTAAAGTTTTGTTCCTGGGTTAGGGAATTCCTTCACGTTTATTCCAAGATGTCACACCACCTGGTCACAGAGGTCAGGAGAACATGTACTGAACCCCATGGTTAATCTAATCGCTGGATCAAAACTGCAAATGACATAGAGACAAATTGATCTCTAGCTCAGACATGTAATGATAAAAACTGTTATCTTCTTGAGCAAACTTGTCTTGCAAGTTGAGAGGTTTATTTTCGGCTATATCGTCTTTTTTAAAACTTGAGCTTGCATAAGCAACTCCCTTTGAAGATCAAGTTTCCAGCCAAGGAAGGGAAAAATATAATAAACATTGATTTTAACACTTTGGAAGAAAGAAGCACTAGGAAAGCATTTTTCTTCCTAAGAATTGCTACTTAAATTTTAAAAATTCTAAATTATTTCACTTCATTCATAAAAATTACTATTGCAAGAGTCACAAAAATGTGTTTTAAATTTCTGTAAAGTAACAGACTCCAGAATGATGATCTTTTAGCTTTTAAAACTTTTATTTATTTATTTATTGCCATTAACGGGTTGTGTGAATTTTTAGAAATACAAATGACTCTCGAACAAGACAAGTTTTGAACTATGCTGGTCCACTTATTGTTGGATTTTTTTCAATAAATATATTGGAAAAAGTTTTGGAGATTCGTGACAATTTCAAAAACCTTACAGACAAGGCCGGGCGCAGTGGCTAATGCCTGTAATCCTAGCACTCTGGGAGGCCGAGGCGGGAGGATTGCTCAAGGTCAGGAGTTCGAAACCACCCTGAGCAAGAGCGAGACCCCATCTCTACTATAAATAGAAAGAAATTAATTGGCCAACTAATATATATATATAGAAAAAATTAGCGGGGCATGATGGTGCATGCCTGTAGTCCCAGCTACTCAGGAGGCTGAGGCAGAAGGATTGCTTGAGCCCAGGAGTTTGAGGTTGCTGTGAGCTAGGCTGACGCCACGGCACTCACTCTAGCCTGGGCAACAAAGCAAGACTCTGTCTCAAAAAAAAAAACCTTACAGACAAATCATGTAGCCTAGAAATACATTAAAAAAAAAAAAAAAAAGAAAGAAAGAAAAAAGTATGTTATGAATGCATAAAATATATGAAGATACTAGTCTATTTTATCAGTTATTACCATAAAATATGCATAAATCTGTTATGTAAAAGTTAAAATGTATTAAAGCTTATACATACAAACATTGACAGACTGCACATGGTGCCATTCCCAGTCAAGAGAAATGTAATCAATGTGCAGATGCAGTTTGAAATCATAGCTGCAAAAAATTAACTGGAGCATACACTGTACTGCTGTAATACTTTTGTAGCCACTTCCTGTTCCTGTTGCAGTGGGCTCAAGTGTTTCCAGTACCCTCTTAAAATGCCACGTGATGTTAATTGTCTGAGTGAGCAGTTCGTCTTTCCAGTAAATTGTGTGTCACAGTAGTAAGTGATCTCTCATGGTTTGCATGTATTTTTCATCATGTTTAGTGCAATACCATAAACCTTGAATGACACCATGGGACCCATATGAAGTGCCACTAGTGATGCTGGAAATGCTCCCTAAAAGCAGAGAAAGTCACGACATTACAAGAAAAAGTTGAATTGTTTGCTACGTACCATAGATTGACGTCTGCAGCTGCCATTGCCTGCCATTTCAGACAGACAATTCATCTTATAAACAGATGACATAAGCTTACGGCATCAGTAAATACAATATAGTGCTGTAAATGTATTTTCTCTTCCTAATGATTTTCTTAATAATCTTTTCTTTTCTCTAGCTTACTTTATTGTAAGAATATAGTATATAATACATATAACACAAAATATGTGTTGATTGACTCTTTATGCTATTTGTAAGGCTCCGGGTGAGCAGTAGGCAATTAGTAGTTAAGTTTTTGGGAAGTTAAAAGTTATATGCAGATTTTCAACTGTATATAGGTCAGTGCTTCTAACCCCTCATGTTCGAAGCTAGCATCAGCTGTATCTTAGTCTCACTGACTTCAGCCATAAAATGAGGATCTAGACTAGGAGATGTCCAATGTTCTTTGTAATTTCCCAAATCCATCTTTTATATCTTTTTTGAATGTTTGGAATTTTTCATCATGTGTATTATTTTTTTATGACCTTGTTCGTAAGAAAGATTATAGAAGCAATAAGATTATGTACCATTATCTTTTCTTTTATTTTCCCTACTTTAAACAAGCAAATGCTATTCTAGAAAGAGAGTGAACAGGAATATTAGATATACCAAAGGAAAAGACAGAAAAGTAGAGAGAAGAGAAAATGCAGTGAGTCAGGGTGTGTGGGACAGTGGAGTTTATTTTGGAAGACTTTCTTAGGTATAGAGAATCACCTAGTGGTGGGAATAGAAAAAACTTTTTAAAAGCTTAAGATCCTTTTTCTTATGCTTCAGTTCCTATCATTGAGTAGTATTCATATGGTTTGTAATCTATTTATTTAAAACATACAAAGATGTTGAATATTATTTTTGTAATCAACTTTATTTAAATTATACTAATATGTGTGAATTTTTAATATTTATCTCCAAGCCTTTCTTTCCTAGAGGGACTCAAAATCTTCTAATGTCAAGCTTTGAAAATTAGTTCTTGCCCCAAAGAATCTGTTAAATTCATCATTGTATAGTCAAAAGAAGTCCAGATATGTATAAAGCAAGCATGAAAGCATGACCATTATTTATCAGAAGCCCCTGGTCTGGAACCATTGGTTTCAGGCAAATCTCATTATGATTACACATTTAATTTCACAGACAAGGTAACTGACGTTCCATCTCCATAACAGAAGATTTTGTAATATCTGGGACATCAAGATGGAGTTTTCACTTGTCAAAAATAATACATCATGTATACGGCACCTTCTGTTTAGTTTGGGTTCTTCCAGAAGCAGAGACCAAGATAGACTCAGTGGATATAGTTTATTTGGGTGATGATTTCAGGAAGCAAAGTCGGGGAGCGCGGGGAGACAGGGAGAGAGGGAAAGTCGATGTGGGAATGCAGTATTTACCATTTGTTGCAATGGGTACCAGGCACGTGACTCTTCTGCATCTCTCACAATTGCCCATGTGAACAGTGGAACCCTGGAGTTCACTGGCTTCTGACCCCATTTGTTAAGGATTGCCCTTGGAAGCTGTAACTGTCCCCACACTTCCAGGCTATGGCTGTGTGTTGGTTAAGCAGGCTTCCCTTATCTTCAGAGAATGTTCTGGAACAGAGATACCAAGAAACCCATGATTGCACTGGAGGTGGAGTCTGAGCCCACATAAAACTGTCTGTCGCATCTGTGGCTGAAATCGGAAATGGGCCAAGTGGATGTCATAAAGTATTTGCTCATCTACCTCTTACGCTGCTTAGATCAACTTGTCCCCATATTAAATTCACTTTGTCATTGTATTTTCACGTGGAGGCCGTAATCTCTATAAAAGGCTTTATACAGGAGAATTGATGGAATAAGATGTGGCCCCTGCTGTCACAACTTGTCCCAAGGCTATGGCTGATATTTATCAACTCTTTCTTCCACCACCCATTCTAGATTTCCCCGTTCTTGACCAGCATTAGTTGGTCTAATTTATCTGCCTGATGGGGAATCCCAGAACTTCATCCCAGAGGATCTGGTCTTTGGTTGCCTTGCCCTTGTTGGGCTGTGATGGCTTCATTTGCATGTTCACTGTCATCACCAGACATAAAAGCATATAGAGGAACCCCCTGGAACGTCCTGAATGTCCTGAGTTCCAGACATATTCTTCCCTGTCACTTTATGTAGCAGCAAGCTTAGCTTCTTATGCAAATCAGAGTTGAGTAACCTCACTAGCATTATAACTCCTTTGTTTGCCTGCTGGTCCACCCACATAAGGAAACCAAAGAGACCAGTTATAGCATCAGGTTTAGTGGAACCCTTATGTGTCACTAGGGGTAGTGTCCCAGTTTACCAGGTAGAGCCTAAGACAGAACGAATGGGAAAGACAAAGGGGTTATCTGGGGTGATAGTGAGAAGGGCAAATTAGTCTTCCTTTTCTTGACTTTTGAACTTGGACACAGCTTGATATATTGGTTCAGTGCTGATTGCACATTCTGGAGCACAGCTCCCCCATCCTACAGGATGAACTTGTGCCTTAGTTAAAACTTTACTAGGTATTCTGATAGGTATTATTAGTTTCCCTGGGATGCTATAACAAAGTACCAAAAACTGAGTGACTTAGAAAAACAGAAGTTCATTGTTTCACAGTTCTGGAGGCTAGAAGTCTAAAATCGAGGCGTTGGCAGCTTTGGTTCCTTCTAAGGGCTGTGAAGAAGAGGAATGCCTCTTCTTGTAGCTTCTGGTGGTTTGCCAGCCATCGCTGATGTCCTCTGGCTTGTGGCAGCATAACTCCAATGGTGTTCTCCATGGGGCTCTGCTTCTGTGTCCACATGTCCCCTTTTTATAAGGACATAGTCATATTGGATTAGGATTCACCCTAATAATCTCATTTTAATTTAACCAATTACATCTGCAACTGCCTTGTTTCCAATACTTTCTGAGCTGCTGGGAGTTGGGACTTCAAAATATGAAGAATTCAGAATACAAATTTATTGGGGACACAATGCATAACTGTGTCAGATCAGCTACGTTCAGGAAATAGGATGTAGTAGAACTAGCAAATCTCGTGGTTGTGTACACATTTCTCAATCAACTAGGTCCCTTGGTCCAAAGCATTCTTATGCAGGATACCACGGATATTAATCCCTTAGGGAGCAGTGCTGCGGAAACAGTATCTGTTCCTTCAGAGTGGGAAAGATCCAATGCAATTGACTTGCCTCCAACAAGCTGGTTGTTTCTACTTAGGATAGTTCCATACTAGTTTAGTCTGCAGCTGACAGGGTAGCTGTTGAGCAGAGATAGTGGCTAAACCAGCTTTGGTGAGAGGGAGTCCATGTTTTTGTGACCATATATAGCCACCAGCCCTGATGCCATGGCTACTCTGATAATAAGACCATTGTGCAAACCCTGGGGTGACTGAGGACACCCACTGGACAATCCTCCAGACAAATTGCCCTGTTTCCTTGGTTGATTTCCTGTCTCCTCTGTGGTGGATGCTCTCGAGTGAGTATTGACATAAGACATAAGACCCACACACTTTGTTCCCATTCCCAAAAGATTCTATCCAAACTCCTCTAAATCTCTGTCTCCAGTAATTTAATCCTGCTTCTTCTTGGTCTCTGACCTATCAGCCAAATCAGTTGCCCAGGAGTATTTCCTGAACTCGAACCATTGTTTTTCTATAATAAGTAGAGGTTCAACTATTCTGCTCACAGCTCTGCCCACTGGAATTCCCCCATAGTGTGCTGTGGGGAGTGGCAGTCTGTTTCAGGACACACCAACATGTTAAGCCAACCCATCTGTGAACCAGGATCAGGTGTTTTTAGCTTCTCTGGGCTAGTTTTGGGGAGCCCACCATAAGGCCATAGATGTGCATTGAGAGAGAGCCCCGGTGAAACAGAATAGGTGACATATGGCCGCCAGTTTATATAATCTATTTGTAGCTTTTGGACCTGCTTGGGTCTCATAGATAGAATGGGTTACTGTTGCGTCCACCAGAACCTCTGACTTGGTAGATCTCTGAACCTCTGATCTTGGTAGACAGTATTGTCTTGGTAGACAATACTCAGATAGTGATGGACTGTTCTGGTTGCATACCTGATGTTCCAAGGTCAGGTGCTCGATCTCTACTAAGGGCCGGTAGCCCAATAGGAGCTGCTTTTCGATGTTAAGTCATTTTCTCATGGAGAAAACATGGCCCCGTTCCAAAATGTTAGGGATTCTGTGTGATGAATCTCTCATCGAGGCCTGCCAGAGTGTTGGCCTTATTTGCCATGGTTATCTCTACCATTGATAGACCTGCCAGATGATACAGCCAAGTGCAGGATGCTTGCTTAATTTTGCACTGTAGTAGCTCTTAGCTTTCTGCGGGGCTAATGTGTGAGGTTTTCTGGTTATATAAATCAAGCAAAACCCAAGTGGTACTAGCCATCTATCTCTCACCCGGGAAAATAAAAGTCTATTAGTCATAGCAACAGATCCCTGCATTCTAGTTTCTACTCCAGCTGTGCTGCCCATCGTGGCAATTACTTTCACCTTGCCACTGACAAAGTGGTTAGATTCTGGCCCTGGCCTAGGCCATTCTGGAATCCTCCACGCTGATGCGGTAGAGCCCGTTTCCATAGCTGCATCTCCTGCTGTCAACCCTGGCCCTCAGAGGTCACCCACCACTGACCTTCTTAAAGATACTGGTGTCCCCTTTCTAGAAACATTATTTATGGTGTTAGTGGAGGCAATAGCCTCTGGGCCCTTCTAGAAATAATAATCAGGTGGTGGTCTTAGGTAATAAGTCCATTCTAACCTTCTCACCTTCTTAAGACTTCTAATCCTACCCTCAATACTTTTTTTTTTTTTGAGACAGAGTCTCACTTTGTTGTCCAGGCTAGAGTGAGTGCTGTGGCATCAGCCTAGCTCACAGAAACCTCAAACTCCTGGGCTCAAGCAATCCTCCTGCCTCAGCCTCCTGAGTAGCTGGGACTACAGGCATGCACCACCATGCCCGGCTAATTTTTTCTATATATATATTAGTTGGCCAATTAATTTCTTTCTATTAATAGTAGAGATGGGGTCTCGCTGTTGCTCAGGCTGGTTTTGAACTCCTGACCTCGAGCAATCTGCCCCCCTCGGCCTCCCAGAGTGCTAGGATTATAGGCGTGAGCCACCGCGCCCAACCTCAATACTCTTCAATATGGTTCTAGTACATCAGCCCCACCTGCTAAAGGCCATCATCGTATTCAAACTGGTATTGGAGTCAGACAGAATTTGGTTCAGATGTCAGAACTGCCAGATCCTAGGCTGGTTAGGGCAGCGTCCTGCAAAAGTTCTTCTTCCCACCTGCTCCTTCCCCTTCCCTTGGGGATTCAAACATATTAGAGAACAAGGCCTTTCTCCAGATGGCAGTTTCACGTCCCAAGGTAATCTGGTTTTTCAATTATTATGTGCAGAGTTACTAGGCATGCAAAGCTGAATGAAAACAGATTTTACTGTAAAGGAATTTTTGAGTCTGATGGGGGGGGAGCCAGACGGACATATAAATACAAGACATGGCAAAAATCCTGAAGGTGAAGTATAAACCAAGTTCTAGGAAAGATAGAGGAAATAATTATGTCTAAGGGGTGCGTAGGGAGAGGGAGGTTTTATGAAGAAGTAGCATTGGAACTGAGTATTGAGGGATGAGTATAATAGAATTTCAGTGAAAGGTAGAGATCAGACTAGGCTGCAGGAACTGCGCAATGAAAGGTGAAGAAAGGGGTCTGGGAAGTTTGGTACCTATCGAGGAGGACCCCATCATTAGAGATCTACTACTTCAACAATCCATTGTTTTGCTCCTGACATTAGAAGCTTATTTATAGTTGAAAAGGGACATAAAACAAGTACATGAAATATATACAGAACTAGTGGGCTTCACAAAAAGGAGAGATTACACCCAGTTTTGAAGAGTCTTTTGAATTTTAGAGTCTGATGCGATGTACTCCCCTTGAATCCCGGCTGGCCAGTGTTCAGAATCACCTTCTCAAAACATGATCGACAGAGGACAGCACTTAAGAGCGACGTCTTGTATTGCCTAGATGCAATTTCTAATTACTGCACTTAGCTTCTATGTGCCTCAGTTAACTTTTTTTTTTTTTTGAGACAGAGTCTCACTCTGTTGCCCAGGCTAGAGTGAGTGCTGTGGCGTCAGCCCATCTCACAGCAACCTCAAACTCCTGGGCTCAAGCAATCCTCCTGCCTCAGCCTCCCGAGTAGCTGGGACTACAGGCATGCGCCACCATGCCCGGCTAATTTTTTTCCTCTCTCTATACATTAGTTGGCCAATTAATTTCTTTCTATTTATAGTAGAGATGGGGGGGGGTGTCTCGCTCTTGCTCAGGCTGGTCTCGAACTCCTGACCTTGAGCCATCTGCCCCTCTTGGCCTCTCAGAGTGCTGGGATTGATTACAGGCGTGAGCCACCGCGCCAGGCCCTCAGTTAACTTTTAAGTAGATAAAATACGGATCACACTTTCCTCAAACAGCTGCTAAGAATGACACTGCGTAAAGGATGCATGACAAGCACCGCGCTTAGTATCTCCGCCCTGAATTATCTGTTTGATGACGAGGTCCATTGGCGTGCGCGGCGCGTGAGTGTCCGGCAGGCAGCACGCTCCCCCTGGCTGCGGGCCTCAGACCACAGCCTCATAATCAGCGGGCCGGTTCGCGGGCCTTCCGGGAAATGGCGGTCCAAACCGGGCCTGGCGCCAGCGAAAGCACGTGGGCCCCGCCTCTCCGCGACAGCAAAAAAAAAAAAAAAAAAAAAAAAGCACATTCACCCCGGCGCAGGCACCTCCCGCGGACGGCTTGTTTTTAAAAAATCCGTCCAAAAGGACCAATCAAAAGCGGCAGCCCCGGTGCGCGGGAGCGGATTGGTCCGCAGCCGCTCGCGGTGACCAATAGGCGTGGAGGTGCGTTCCGTGGACGCGGGAGGCGGGCGGATCGAATACGGGTGGCGGCCGCGGGCCGTTTGAGTCGGAGTCTGGGCTCCAGCCCGCGGAGGCCGCGCCGGAACTGGCCTCCCCGAGAGGTTGCTTTCCCCTGCCAGGGAGCGAGGGGAGCGAGGTGAGCGTCCCGGCTGGCGCGGGCGGCGGGGCGGCGTGCCCGTTGTTGGTTTGCAAGAGCATTTCTCTCTCTCCCCCCCCCTGGCTGCTTTGCCCTCCCATCCAAACGTTTGTCGGGACGGGGGCCTGTGTGGCAGGCAGGCCCTGCTATGTCATGAGGACACAGGCATAAATGACATGGGTCCTGGTCTGGAGGAGGAGGAGGCGGCAGGGTTATCATTCTCAGACCCAGTCGTGGCAGAGCAGGAGGGGACTCAGGTTTTTTTTGGTGGAGAAGGGGGCATTGTGACAGAGGGAAAGTATGAGGTGGCCAGTCAGGGGTCTCAGAAAAGGCTCTCAGAGGAAAAAAAGGGGCAAAATATGGGTGGTAATTAATGATGGGAAAGAGGGACATTTGAAAGATAAACTTGTCATGCATTCGATTTGTTTCTAGAACCTATTTTCACCTGGAAACCTTACAGCAGCATATTCATGTTTTGTATAATGAAAACAAACCGCGAGCAGTAGAAAGCAGGTAGCTGCAGAAGAAGTCAATTAATCAGTCAGTTAATCTTAACTGACTGAAGTTAAGAAGTTAAGAAGTCAATTAATCAGTCAGTTAATCTTAAAACTGAGAAAAAAGGAAAACAGAAAGCAGAGGGAGACCAAACACCATATTATGTACTTCATAATCAATTATTTGGTAGTTGCTTTTCAGAGGGTGGAGAATATAGATATTATACTTGGTTATTTTTTGACACGTGATGTTTTGGAACTTGGTTCTTTGAGGTGGTTAGGTAGACTGGCCAGTCTCTTAGACATTCCTTTTGCTGTAGTAAGACCAAACAGTCTGGTTATTCTTTTCAGTTTATTCATAAATGCTGGCATAATAAAGAAGGGAGAACAAAATGAGCTGGGCTGTGGAAGAATGGAAAGAAGGCCTGCCTACAAGAGCTCTTCAGAAAATTCAAGAGCTGGAGGGACAGATGGACAAACTGAAGAAGGAAAAGCAGCAAAGGCAGTTTCAGCTTGATACTCTGGAGGCTGCATTGCAGAAGCAAAAGCAGAAGGTACCCCTGAAGCTCTGGTCTTTGCAACTGTTCACTCATTATTATCAATGATATGCTGGTATTGAAAACAGTTCGCTCATTTTTCAATTAATCCTATCATCTTCTTTAAATTTAGAGAAAAATGATTTTGCGGTCTTCAAGTGGTAATCCCCTCCTTCCGATTTTGAGTCATTTTTATTTTAATTGCCTCTAATTTTCTCCATCCTCTGCCCTCATTTCTGCCTACCTGCAAGTATTTAGGGCTACTGAGTTCCATTTTAACTTCTGTTTGGGACCACGAACTGGGAATTGCTTTTGCACTGCACAGCAATAAGGCCAAAAGTCCCCGGCTCCAAATGTGGGGACAGTATTAGAGCATTTTGTGGTTAAATGGATGTTGCTTTCAAGGAGTGGACTTTTTACCTTTGTAGTCCTGAACTTCTTCAGGACTAGTAAATGAAAACTTAAATAGTACTTCTTCATTACTTCTGTGTCAGCCAACCACATAGTGATATAATCACTACTTCTAAAATGTTTTTACTTGTGGGAGAATTTTCCAGTTTTCTTACAATAACTAGCTTTACCAGCCAAACTTGAAAATGAATTGCTAAGGGAGATCTATAAGGTTTATTTTTGTTTGTTTTTAATTCTTGAAAGGATATTAAAGCCTCCCTTTCTAGGATTAGTATTTGTAACCCTGACCCAAGATGATGTCATGCATAACTTTGTGGAACTATTCTATCTGTAGGCTTCAAAATGTGGTCATCTAAAATTTCTGTGTCTATAAAGCACTGATTTCTAGCTTATTATAACCATATCTCAGAAAATTAGTATCGGACTCAGATCTACAAATAATACTTGGTAAATTCCTGAAATAATGGATCTGTTTTCTTCTCAACAATTCCCATTAGGTTGAAAATGAAAAAAGCGAGGGCACAAACCTGAAAAGGGAGAATCAAAGATTGATAGAAATATGCGAAAATCTGGAGAAAACTAAGCAGAAGATTTCTCATGAACTTCAAGTCAAGGAGTCACAGGTGAATTTTCAGGAAGGGCAACTGAATTCAACCAAAAAGCAAATAGAAAAACTGGAACAGGAACTTAAAAGGTAATTTTTCTGAATGGTAATTATGGATATTGTTTTTATGTGTTCGTTGGATGCATGTATCTTTTCCTTTAACAATGTGATTATTATAAATTGCAATGTTTTTTGTGTTGATCAGTTAATACCAATTTGATGGTGAGTACATGTGGTTCTTGTTTTTCCCTTCTTGTTATATTCACTTAGTAGAATGAGCTACAGCTCTATCCAGTATAGTACAAGAGGTGTTAGGTCACCATTGTTTTTTGTGGCTGAATAGTAATTCACTCATGTATTGATGGATACTGGGGTTATTTCCACATCTTTGCAATTGAGAATTGTGCTGCTATAAACATTATAGTGCTGATGTCTTTTCTACAGAATGTCTTTTGTTCCTTTGGGTAGATGCCCAGTGATGGGATTACTAGATCAAATGGTAGTTCTAACTTGTAGCTCTTTGAGGTATCTCCATATTACTTTCCATAGAGGTTGTACTAGTTTGCAGTCCCACCAGCAGTGTGTGTTTTTAGCTCTCCACATTCACACCAACATATATTGTTTTGGGACTTTTTGATAAAAGCCATTCTCACTGGAGTTAAGTGATATCTCATTGTGGTTCTGATTTGCATTTTCCCAATTAGAGATGTTGAGCATTTTTTCATATGTTTGTTGGCCTTTATAGTCTGTCGTCTTTTGAAAAGTTTCTGTTCATGTCCTTTGCCCACTTTTTAATGGGGTAGTTTGATTTTTTTCGTGCGATTTTCCTGATTTCAATATAGATTCTAGTTATCAGCCCTTTATTGGATGTGTAGCATGAGAATATTTTCTCCCATTCTGTAGGTTGTCTGTTAGCTCTCATGATAGTTTCCTTGGCTGTGCAGAGCTTTTTAATTTGATCGGGTCCCTTTTATATATTTTTGTTGTTGCTGTGATTGCCTTTGGGGCTTCTTCATAAACTCTTTAACTAGGCCAATGTCTGTAAGAGTTTTTCCAACATTTTCTTCTAGAATTCTTGTAGTCTCACGCTGTAGGTTTAAGTCTGTTATCCACTGTGAGTTGATTTTTGTGAGAGGTGCAAATCCTGTTTCTGTCTTCTCCATGTGGATATCCAATTTTCCCAGCATCATTTATTGAATAAAGATTATTTTCCCCAGTGTATGTTTTTATCTGCTTTGTCAAAGATGAGATGGCTGTATGAGGATGATTTTATATTTGGGTGGGTTCTCAGTTCTGTTCCATTGGTCTATGTCTCTGTACTTGTGCTATAACCATGCTATTTTAGTTACTATAGCCTTGTAGTATAGCTTGAAGTCTGGTAAATTGATGCCTCCCATTTTGTTCTTTTTGCTTAAGATTGCTTTTGCTACATGGGATCTTCTCTAGTTCCATAAGAAGTATAGAATTATTTTTTCTAGATCTGTGAAACATGATGTTGGTATTTTAATAGGGATTGCGTTGAATCTGTAGATCACTTTGGGTAGTGTAGACATTTTAACAATGTTGATTCTGCCAACCCATGAGTATGGTATGGTTTTCCACCTGTTTACATCCTCTGCTATTTCCTTCCTGTTTCATAATTCTCTCTGTAGAGGTCTTTCACCTCCTTAGTTAAATATATTCCTAGGTATTTTATTTTCTTTGTTGCTATTGTGAAGGATATTGAGTCTTTGATTTGGTTCTCAGTTTGACTATTGTTGGTGTATAGGAATGCTAATGATTTCTGTACATTGATTTTGTAACCTTAGACTTTGTTGAATTTATCAATTCCAGTAGTCTCATGGCAGAATCTTTGGGGTTTTCTAGCTATAAGATCATATTGTCAGCAAAGAGTGATAGTTTGACCTCTTCTGCCCCCATTTGGATGTCCTTGATTTCCTTCTCTTGTCTGATTGCTCTCATTAAGACTTCCAGCACTATGTTAGAAGTGGTGATCCAGGACAACCTTGCCTGGCTCCAGTGCTGAGTGGGAATGCTTTCAGTTTTTCCCCATTCAGTATGATCTGTGCTGTGGGTTTGTCACATATAGCTTTTATCATTTTTAGGTAAGTCCCATCTGTGCCTATTTTGTTAAGTGTTCTTATCATAAAAGGGTGCTGAATTTTGTCAAATGCTTTTTATGTGTCTATTAAGGGGATCATATGGTTTTTGTACTTCTATTTATGTGGTGAATTACATTTCACATTGCATTTGGTTGAGGTTTTCTTAGTTTCTTCTAAACTGTATCGGTTCCTTGTCTTTTGTGATCTTGACCTTTTTGAAGAGTATTGGTCAGTTGTTTTGTAGAATAGCCCTCAACTTCAGTTTGGCTGATGTTTTTTCTCCAATTAGATTAGGGTTTCTCAACACAAGCATCGTTGACGTTTTGGGTTGTATTATTTTTTATTATGAAGGGCTGGCCTCTGTGTTGTAGGGGACTTAATAGTATTCCTGGTTTGTAAACACTAGATTGCCAATAGCATCCATCCTACCCCAAAGTCGTGACAATCAAAAATGTCTTCAGAATTGCCCATTGTCCATCGGGAAGGCAAAATTGTCTCTGGTTGAGCTCCACTGGATCATATTTGGGTTATTAAGTTTTAGCAAGAATATTGCTGAAGTAATGATGTACTTTTCTCATTGCATCATCTCAGAGGGTACATGATGTAATATGACTTACAACCTTGATCACTTAGTTTAGGTTTCTCCACTGTAAGTTAAGTTTCTTCAACTGTAAAGGTCTGAGTTTCTCCGCTGTAATTTTTTTCCTTTGTAATTAATAAACAATCTTAATACCAAGAAATTTTTTTTCCTGGCATAGCTACAATAATCTTAATTCTACCTATATTGCAAAAAGTATTTTTGAAAGTTAAGACATTTTAAAATTACTCCTATTTATCTTTCTATAAAGATGATAATTTACATACCTGGACATCTTTTTCTAATTTTGTTTCCTATCTGTGTAGGATGTGGCTATCTATAAGTTGGGTATTAGAGTAAGTCAACTTCTGTCTTGTTGAGTTTTTTGTTTTCTTGTTTATTGTCTACCATCCCAAGTCCCAGGAGAACAAGGGACCTTGTCTTGTCATTCTTGTTCCTGACTATATCTATAGCACTTGACAATTATAGGCCCTCAAATATTTGTTGAGTGAATGAATGAAAGATAGATATTAGTTTTGGGAAACAGGTGCTAGGGGAGGTAGGACGCTCACCCAGTATGTTGGAATAATTATTTTTTTGGAAAGCACATGTTAGGTGCAGGTTTTAGAAATACTGGTTTTAATAATTTAGGCAGAAATGTTTGTATTTTTAACAATTTAGGAAAGATAATTTTGTATACATTTCTGTATTTCATTGCAGAATGCCATGTGGTAGCAATGCCTACAGATATGAAGTGCTTAGGACTGTACAAGACATGAAGCAACTGTTAAATGTTAGCTTTATTATTCCCATTATTATCAGTTTTTATTAGTTGTCATTATTATCATCATAGGGTTAGGATACCCCCCATAGTACATTTGGTATACAAATATTCTTGCTGAATGTGGTGGTGCACACCTATAGTCCCAGCTATTTGATAGGGTAAGGGGGAAGGATTGCTCGAGCCCAGAGTTTGAGGCTGCAGTGAGCTATGAGTCAAGTATACTAGCCTGAGTAACAGAGTGAAACCCCACTTCTTAAAAAAAAAAAATATATATATATATATATATACACACACACACACACACACTCATCTATGATGTAGATAATAGATATTTATAAAAGTTTATAAACTCTAGACCATAAAAACAAGTGAATATTGTTTTCAAATTCTCACTGGTAACCTTTGAGTGCAGTGTAGAAACTTATTTTCTCTATCAGTGGCCACTTACTAAGTTTCAGGAAGCTGTCCAACAGGGTAGGTTGAACCATTTGGAATAAACATTCAAAATTGCTGCTATTAGAAATCTCATATATAGTTCAACCTAGTAGAAAACAGCTTTTAGCTTTTTAATGCTTTTTTTTGGTGGTGGTGGTTTGTGTTTTTCTTCCTAGGAGAAAGGAGCAACAAAAGGTTTATGAAAGTAGTAGCAGGGTATATACTTTAATATTTAAAATCAATAACTTTTTTTTTCAAATGAAAGGAAAGGGGATAAGATGTGAATTTAAGAGGGAAAAGAGACACAGGTTTTACAAGGTTCTTCAAAATTCATCTCTAGGGTCACCAACCTTGCTACCTCTCTGGCGGTCTGCACTTTCCAATACAGTAGCCACTGGCTATATGGAGCTATTGAGTACTTGAAATGTGGCTGGTGCAGATTGAGATGAAATGTGAATGTATAATAAATGCATGCCATATTCTGAAGATTTAATACAAAAAATGTAAAATATTTAATAATTTTTGATTACAAGTTGGAATAATATCTTGAAAATAGTTACATTATTAAAGTTTTGATTTTACTTGTTTCTTGTTGTTTTTTTTTTTTTTGAGACAAGAGTCTCATTCTGTTGCCCGGGCTAGAGTGCCATAGTATCAGCCTAGCTCACAGCAACCTAAAACTCCTGGGCCCAAGCAATCCTTCTGCCTCAGCCTCTCAAGTAGCTGGGACTACAGGCATGTGCCACCATGCCCGGCTAATTTTTTCTATATATATTAGTTGGCCAATTAATTTCTTTCTATTTTTAGTAGAGACGAGGTCTCGCTCTTTCTCAGGCTGGTCTCAAACTCCTGACCTTGAA
Source organism: Mirza zaza (assembly GCA_008750895.1). Taxonomy (NCBI): domain Eukaryota; kingdom Metazoa; phylum Chordata; class Mammalia; order Primates; family Cheirogaleidae; genus Mirza; species Mirza zaza. The sequence goes on along the minus strand of VSMD01049661.1, from coordinate 16,080 downwards.
CGATCTGCCCACTTTGGCCTCCTAGAGTGGATTACAGGCGTGAGCCATAGCGCCTGGCCTCTTGTTGCTTTTTTAATACTAATAGAACATTTCTATTGGACATTATTGTTATCTACTGTAAGCTCAAATGTGGTGATTTAATTTGCTGAGCAGTCATTATTTTCAGCTCACACATTGCCTCTTCCTTCCCAGATTGAGTTTGGAGCTGGTTGGAGCTAAGGGCACTGAATTGCTTTCTTCACTCCCTGTTTTGAGTAATGTGCCCATGGCAAAGAGACTGGTGTATCCCATTAGCCATTCTAATGGAGTGTTTATTTTATTTCTTACATTAAGCTAAAATCAGACTTGCAAGAATTGAGCCCTCTTTTAACATGGGTTGTTTGGTTCTGAAAGGTGTTCAGAACTTGCTTGAATGATTTGAGTATTCTGTACATATACGTACAATACATAACTTACTTTCTCCATATCTTTTTTTTTTTGAGACAGAGTCTCACTTTATTGCCCAGGCTAGAGTGAGTGCCGTGGCGTCAGCCTAGCTCACAGCAACCTCAAACTCCTGGGCTCAAGCAATCCTGCTGCCTCAGCCTCCCAAGCAACTGGGACTACAGGCATGCGCCACCATGCCCGGCTAATTTTTTTTTTTTTCTATATATATTAGTTGGCCAATTAATTTCCTTCTGTTTTTTTTTATAGTAGAGATGGGGTCTCGCTCTTGCTCAGGCTGGTCTCGAACTCCTGAGCTCAAACGATCCGCCCACCTCGGCCTCCCAGAGAGCTAGGATTATAGGCGTGAGCCACCGCGCCCGGCCTCCATATCTTTATAACTGTTTCCAGCCATATCTTTTCTAGATGTGTTATATTAACTTAATCTCTGTTTTTAAAATGTCATATGAGATCAGTATATCAAGTGTATGTTTTTGTAATGACTAAATATCATAAGTAATATCATTAGCAATTATAAATTACTAATGACTTAGCAATGAAACACTAATTCTCTGGTTTGTCCATTCTCATGATTTGAGTGCATGCTTCAATGACATCCCTTTCTTCCCCTATTTCTGAAGATCTAGGATATGATATTTGCTGGGAATATATCCCCAACCCCTCGACTTTTTGCTCTTGTATAATAGTAATTATTAAAGATCTTCATTATAGCCTTTATAACATCATAATTATCTGCTTGTAGTTCTGTTTCTCTAACTAGACTGAGTTCCTTTGAAGGCATTTATGTCTGGGCCATAGTTCTTATTAATTGTCTGTTGGATAAATGAAATGGCTAAGAATTCGAAGAGGGTGGTTTTCTTTGTAAGTTTATTATTCTCTGGGAATGTGTGGCATTGGTATTCTGTAGCCTTTGCTCTAACCGACTTGTCTGCCTCTTGGGTCCTCTCTAACAGGTGTAAATCTGAACTTGAAAGAGGCCAACAAGCTGCACAGTCTGCAGATGTCTCTATGAATCCGTGCAGTACACCACAAAACGTTTTTACAGCTCCGCTAACACCGAGTTACTATTATAGCGGTAAAGATTTTTTTTTCCCTTGGTATAAACAGCTCTTTTATTGAGATTTTTAATTCTGTAAAATAAATGAATTAATTGAACTTTGAATTAAACTTTTAATTTGATTTTTAAAAGCTGCAACCACTTGCTACGTATCTATTTGCATATCTGTTGAATTATGTTGAGCCACTGGGTTAAGCCTTTAAGCTTTTCGCTTCATCCTACTCTTGTGTATTTTAAAAGAAATTCAGTTTCAGAATATTCAAAACACCTATGTTTCTGTGTATTTTGATCTTTGAGTGATTTGATCAATATTTTAATCTATTTCCCTAACCAAAATGTTCTTTCTACTTGGTATACTAAGATATTTCTAGCCTGTCTGTAATCATTGTCGACTTGTGAATTCCTTCATGAAATCAGTGATTGACATAAAACTGTATTTCATTGTTTGTTTTTAGGTTCCAAGTATGAAGATCTAAAAGAAAAATATAATAAAGAAGTCGAAGAACGAAAAAGATTAGAGGCAGAGGTTAAAGCCTTGCAGGCTAAAGTAAGTTAATCAGGGTCCTCTGATGGAATATGCAGTCATGGAAGTGCTTTGATGTAGAATATAACAAGGTTAGAGGAAAATCTGTTTTACATAGAGCTGATATATTTTTCTTATACTGAGAAAAAGTTCCTAGCACATTAGAGGTGATTATTTTTTAGTTTTAAAAATAGGTAGGAGAGAGTAAAATAGAGTGGAGAGGTTAGAGATGCCCAAATATTAAATGCTCGTGGAATTCTACAGAAACCATAGCCATTTAATTATTTCCCTGTTAAGATCTAGTGACACTGAGCATGTTTGGAGAGGGTAGGACCAGAGAATTATCCCTGAGGCTTTGTCACCTGGAGACAATTGTTTCCTCTACTGTCCTTTTGATGGAATGTGGTGATTACTACCAGGGACTTGGAATTTGAGGATTGGTTTTTGTGAAATGTTTATTTCAGAAACTATCAACATAGTTTTCTCTATGCTTTTAAATAAGTTGCTGACAAGAGTTTTAAACTCCATATTGATATTGGTAAATAAGCAGAAAGGGATAGGTGAAAAGATTTGTTTAATGTCAACAAACTAAACAAAATGCAGATTTCTAAAACCCCTGCTTCTAGTTCAGGGACTGACCCTGAAAATACCTTGGTATCTATTAAATTTGACCTTGTCATTTCTGTTCACATGATGTTATTTGCTAAAAAAAAAAAACAACAAAACCCAATCTCGCACTTAATGGTACCTTCCTGCTAAACATATGAACTATTCAGCAAGCAATTTAAGGCTGAATTTACAATAAATACCTTAAATACTAAGGTTCAAAAAGTACCTATTTCTTAGAACTTTAACAATTTTTACTCCTTTAACCCTTGTTTTGAGGTTACCAGGATTCTGATATACATATCTAAGTTAAGTTAAGGCATTGCTTATCAAGGTGAATAAAAATTAAATACTAATTCTCTGGTTTGTTCTAGAAATACTATGTCCTTTGTCACCCAACTCATTCATCGGTACCATTTCTGCCCCTGACATTGATTCTCAGAGTTATTTTATGGAGAATATGAGTCTCTGTACATATTAAACCTCTTCCTATGGCAAGAAAAGTGCTTGCTCTAAAACATTTAATGTTAGCATCTACAGCTGAGTCTTGATATTTGTCAGAATGGATATAGAGAACAGAAAGAACAATGCAAAGCATTAGATAGTCCACACATGTCTATTATGTAACATAAAACACTCTAGGTGACCTTTTTTTGGGTGGGGGGAGAGTGGTACGATGGAAAGTGAGATTCTTGACTTAGGCTAATGTTTCATTTTTATTCTCTTTGCGCAAAGCTATAGGTTGAGGTGATCAAAGACAGGCAATGGAAAGCCAGTTTTAGAATTTGAAATGGGAGTGAATACATGTTTAATGGATGACAGTAGGGATGTAGAGTAAATACTAAGATTTAGCCCATTTTTAATAGGTTGGGCCTCAGATGGTAGTGGCTTACCCCTTCAATGCTGAGAAATCTGATCATTAGAAAATTTCATCACTGGGTATTGGGACTTATGGTTCCCTTAACTTGATGAACATTCTTTCGTGGTAGACAGTACAAGTGTCAACTTCTTGGTATCATGGCTTTACGTTTTGTCTGAAAATAGATAGCCTTGAATAGCGAGATTTCCGAAGGGCTCTAAAGAGTGTCTGTCTGTACAGAAAGCAAGCCAGACCATTCCCCAAGCCACCATGACTCACCGAGACATTGCTCGGCACCAGGCTTCCTCGTCTGTGTTCTCATGGCAACAAGAGAAGACCCCAAGTCGTCTTTCATCCAATTCTCAAAAAACTCCAGTTAGGAGAGATTTCTCTGCATCTAAGTTTTCCGGGGAACTCGAGGCGACTCCAAGTCGATCAATTTTGCAAAGAGGGAAAAGAGATGCTAATGGCAGTTTCTGTGATAATTCTAGCAGTTCTCCGCTTTTGGATCAACTAAAAGCACAGAATCAAGGTAACTTTTGAGCTAAGTTTAAGTTAATTTCTCCTGAGATAATTTCAGAGGTGATTTCCCATATTTTAATCCTAGAACGTGCTTATGTGTTTTGTTAGACACATCACGGTTCAATATCTCAGGCAGGTTATAGGAAATACTGTCCTTTCGATAATGATAAAAGATATCATGGTTTTGGAATGCGCTTTTATAATATTTGCATTGAGACTCTGGTGTCCTGAAGCCTTTAGAAGTAGGTTGAGAGGCTTTCAGTTAACTTTCCAGAGACAGGGTGAGTAGGTTGGTTATAGTTTGCACTCCACACTCTGCTCATCTGGCTCCTTTTGTGGCCCACAGAACACGCCTGCGGTCTGACCAGCTTTGGCCAGAGGTTGTGTGTGTGTCTGCAGACTGCCAGGCTGTCCATATGGGAGCAAACCTGTCACCTTGGCTGCTGTGCCCTGCTGCAGCTGACAGCCAAGGGTACCAGGTGGTGTTTTGGAATCCACTCTGTAGAATATGATAATTTCCAGTGCTATGATATATTGAAAATCATCATCAGTGTTCACTGGTGAGAGCTGTCACACTGCCAATGCCATTGGAACCAGTGTCATGTGAATGTGCGGAAAAAAGTGGCAACAACAAAAAAAAATCATTGTTAATTTTGGCAGTATAGGAGGTTCACACTGTCTTGATCTTTACTGGAGGTAAAGCTAGCAGAGAATATAGGAGGGTGAACTTTTCACTGCTTAGCACTAATTTGCATGGATATGGGCACAAAACAAATATGAGTTTGCCAGTGTGTAAAACCAAGTGGTGATTTTAACAAATTTGGTGTTATATGTGATGTACTTTTTGTAGCCTCAATAAGCTAGTATTTGTGGTAAGCTAGTATTTGTGGTTTTAGAAAAGCATTTATTTCCCGCCGTGTTTCTCTGTGAGAACATGAGAAAATGTGTTTCTCCTGCTTTCTATAGAGTATTTGAATATAAATGACAATAGAAACTGACCATTGAAGTTAAATCCAATTAAAGTGGCTTCTGTGTTTAATGTAAATTGTTTATACTTGTCTTACTAAAGATTTCAGAGTAGAGTAAAATAAATGATACATTCTGAGCATTTTATATAACATATACTAATTGGAGTGTGGTTTTTGTTTGTGGTTTAAGAGCTAAGAAGCAACATTAATGAGTTGGAACTACGTCTACAAGGACAAGAAAAACAAATGAAAGGCCAAGTGAATCTATTTCAAGAACTCCAACTCCAACTGGAGAAAGCAAAAGTGGAATTAATTGAAAAAGAGAAGGTTTTAAACAAAAGTAGGGATGAATTAGTAAGAACAACAGCACAATACGACCAGGCATCAACCAAGGTATTTGACTTTTCATGAATTATTGAGAAATCTTCATCTTTTCATACAATTATCTGGAAACAGTATTTTTTTTACTTAAGTATATGAAATAAATGTTAGTAATGATCTTTGTTAATATGTGCTAGCACTATGCAGAGATTTGAACTACCATGTTTCCCCGAAAATAAAACAGGGCCTTATATTTATTTTTCCTGAAGAAGACACCCTAGGGCTTATTTTCAGGGGATGTGTTATTTTTTTTTTAAGTACGGTACAACAATCTACATTTATTCAAATGTAGTTAAGTCGTCATCTTCTGGAACATCATCATAACTCTCCAAACCCCGAATTCCATCCTGAATTTCTTGCGACTCTATTTCCTTTAGAACCATTGGCCCCAATCTCTCATGTCAAGCAATAGAGCTCTCATGGGGCAGATGAGAAGGGCTGCTCATCTTCTTTACTGCTCTGCAACGAAATGCATGGGTTGTGCAGATGCTGAGTTGTGCAGACATGCTACGTAGTCACGCCCATTGCTAGGTCTTATTTTCAGGGTAGGGCTTCTATTGTGCAAATGCTTAGAAATCTTGCTAGAGCTTATTTTATGGCTAGGTCTTATTTTCGGGGAAATATGGTAGAAAGCTGTTTTAGAGTTGGGCAGATCTGGGATTAATCCTGGTACTACACTTTCCCACTAACTGACTTTGGGCAAGTTATGGATCTTTTGTGGCTCAGGATATGGTGGAGAATAAAGAAAATGTATATATATGGCACCTGGCATGGTAGGTATATGGCCCATAGAATAGGCACTTAAAGTAATGGAACTTTAAGAGTTTTAGGACATAGGATAGGATTTAATTAATCTGCTTTTGGATTCAGTATATATACATTTGGCTCTCTGTATCTGCGTTCTGCATCTGTGTATTCAACTGTGAATCGAAAATATTTAGGAAAGAAAACGAATGGTTGCATCTGTACTGAACATGTGCAGATGTTTTTCTTGTTATTATCCCCTAAAGTATAACAACTATTTTCATAGCATTTACATTGTATTAGAAATTATAAGTAATATAGAGATGATTTAAATATTATAAAAGAACATACATGAGTTATATACAAATATTGCACCATTTTATATAAGGTACTCGACCATCTGCAAATTTTAGTATCCTGGGGGTGGGGAGGTTCCTGGAATTAATCCTTCACAGATACTGAGGGACAACTGTATGCCCACCATTGAATCATCATCTTTTTTTTTTTGAGACAGAGTCTCACTCTGTTGCCCGGGCTAGAGTGCTGTGGCATCAGCCTAGTTCACAGCAACCTCAAACTCTTGGGCTCAACCAATCCTTCTGCCTCAGCCTCCTGAGTAGCTGGGACTACAGGGATGTGCCACCATGCCCGGCTAATTTTTTCTATATATTTTTAGTTGGCCAATTTCTTTCTATTTTTAGTAGAGATGGGGTCTCACTCTTGCTCAGGCTGGTCTCGAACTCCTGTCCTTGAGCGATCCTCCCGCCTTGGCTTCCCAGAGAGCTAGGATTACAGGCGTGAGCCACTGCACCCAGCCTGAATCTTCTTCTTAAGGCTCCAACTAAGGCCAAGCTTTGTAGTCAGTCATTTAAGTCTTTACTTTTTTGTTGTTGTTGTTTGGCCCCAGCCTACCTCTCTATTCTTTTCTTCTCTTTTTTCTAGCATTCATCCATTCACTGACTCATTTCATTTCACAAATATTTGAGTGCCTACTGTATATCAGGCATTATAGACTGGGGGCTGGAGCAGCTATAAATATACAAAAATCATTGCCCATGCAGGTTCATCTTAATAGGGGGAGGCAGAAAATAATAAAAATAAATAAGTAACATAGATAGTATGGGGTATTTGGCAACAAGTATTGCAGAGAAAAATAAATTATCTTCTAAGACCAACCATGAGGATTTGGTGTTTCCCAAATCTAATCTTTCTCTGGGCCCACTGTTTTGCTTTCCTTTGCCTTTTTGCTGGGAATACCCCCTCCCCAGGTCAAACTCCTTCCATCTTTCTCATCTTTGTGAGCTCCTTTCCTCATCTCTTAACGTAATAAGATATTTTCTCCTGGTGTTCCCCTTATGACCCTTTATATTGTCATTATTTGTGTTCTGGCCCTGTGCTTCCTCACTTGTCTAATTGTCAAAATCATAGAGAACCTTTCGAAATTGATGCTGTTAGATCCACATCTGAGGTGGGCCGGAGGCATTTACTTTTTATAAACTGTTTAGATATTTCTGAGGTTGTAGGTAAAATTCACTCCGGAAGACAGATCTCTTTTGTTTGTTTTCTGGGGTCAGATTCTTTTTTTTAATTAAAATTTTAATTTGAAGGTAATTATAATTCTTAAGCAGTTGTACAAAATAATGTGGTGGATTACTTTGGTTGATTTTTAGCTATTTGAATGATACTTGTATCTTTGGAATAAACACTATGGTAAACATGATTATGGTATGATTCTTTTTATTTATTTTTGAATTTTATTTGCTATTAACATGTTAAAGATTTTTGTGTCTATATTCATAAGGGATATTAGTCTACTGTTTTTCCTACCATCTTTGTCTGATGTTTGTATCTGGGTATACAGCCCTGGTTTCATAAAATGAATTGGAAAGCATTTCCTTCTCTTCAGTTTTCTCAAAGAGATAGTGTAGACTTGGTGTTTTTTCTTCTTTATACATTTGGTAGATTTCTCTAGTGAAGCCATCTGGACCTGAAGATTCCTTTTTTGTGAGTTTTTAAAATTACAAATTCAATTTCTTTAATACTTATAGAGCTATTAAAATTATCTATTTCATATTGGGGCTGTTGGAATAGTTTGTATTTTCATCTAAGTTGTCAGATTTATGTATGTAGAGTTATTCATCGTATTCTCTTATTCTTTTGACATTTGTATCTGTTCATTCCTGATATTGGTAATTTGTGTCTTCTTTTTCTCTTTGTCAGTTTTGCCAGAGATTTGTTGGTTTTGGTGATCTTTATTTTGTTGCTCTTTTTTCCAAAGTATCAGCCCTTGGGTTCATTTATTTTTTTTTTTTCTGTTATTTTTCCATTTTCAATTTCATTCACTTTTGTTCTTTATTATTTCCTTCTCCTTGCTTTAGGTTTATTTTGCTCTCAGAAAAATGTCATAAGATCCTGTTGGTTGATGATTCAATTTGTTAATATACTTGCTAATTTTCTATTTAGTGGTTCCGTCCGTTGTTGAGAGAGGAATGTCGAAGTCTCCAACTATAATTGAGGATTTGTCTATTTCTCTTTTCAGTTCTTTCAGTTTGTGCTTCACATATTTTGCAGCTCTGTTGGTTGGTGCATACACATTTAGGATTGCTACCTTGGTGGATTGACCCTTTTGTCTTTATATAATGTCCCTGGAAATTTTTAACATTCTGAAATCTACTTTATCTGATATTGGCATAGCTACTCTAGCTTTCCTTTGATTGTTTACATGATGCATTTCTTGTCTTTTTACTTTCAGGCTCCCTATATTATTATATTTGAGGTGAGTTTTATATAGATAGCATAAAATTGGGTCATGGAAGAGTACTTTTCCATTATCTGTTTTTTAATCAGTATATTTAGACCATTTACACTTACTGTAGTTATTGATATGACTTAAGTCATGACTTAAGTTTGCCACTTTTAAAATTTTCTGTTTTTTTCATTTCCCTGGTTTCATTTTTTTCCCTGCCTTTGTGGGTTACTTGAACATTTTTTAGGATTCCATTTTTGTGTATCTATACTATTTTTGAGTGAATCTCTTTGTAGAGCTTTTATAGTGATTGTTCCAGATATTACCTTATTTATACAGTTTATCAGTCTGTTGATGTCTTCATTTTACTAGCTGTAATGAATTTTATAAACCATTTACCTCTCTTTTCATCCTTTTGCCCTCTCCCATTAATAATATAATTGTCTTAAATGTTTTCTCTACCTACATTTAGAACTATATTTTGCTTCAGTCATTAAACATATTTTAAAAAGCTGTAGAAGAAAAAGAAAATCTATTATATATATCTATATTGTCACTTAACCTTGTTCTTCCTCCTTTCTGAGAGTCCTTCCAAGGTTCCTTCTTTCATCATTTCTTTTCTGCTTAGAAAACTTTCTTTAGCCATTTCTTTAGAGTTGGTCTGCTGGCCATAAATTCTCTTAGTTTTTCTTTATTTGAGAATGTCTTGATTTCCTCTTCATTCCTGAAGGATTTTTCTGCTGGGTATATCAGACCTTTCTTATGTTTGTTTTAATATAATGTCCAGGGTTTTTGTTCTTGTTGGGAGAAATAGGGAAGTGTAAGTCAGGTTCATTTTTACATATTTTCCTAGTGTAATGCTTTACCCAGAGAAATTCTGGAGAAATATTTACTGGATGTGTGTAGGACAGTGGAGCTTCATTAGAACTATGACCTGCCTTGATCCATATATTTAATCTCTTCATGTAGTCTCAGTTTGCAATGGTAATTTGATTCAGGTGAAATGATTCAGATTTGAACTCTGGCACCCCACTTGTGTGGCTTTGAGAGCTATTTAATGAACTTTGGAGCCTCATCAATGAAATGATTAGTTGCCTAATCAATGAAATAGTGTTAATAATAATGCCTGTGTCACAGGGTTGTTGTAAAGATTGAGATAACTTTTAACATAGTACCCAACACATGGTGAACTTATAATAATATTTGCTGTCATTATCATGCCTTATTGTTGAATTCCTGCTCAATTAAGCTAATTTTCAGTTGCATTTCTGCCCAGTCAGGCCTTCCTACGTAAAACAATTACATTTATTCCTTTTACACAGGTGTCCTCAAACTACAGCTGGCAGGCCACCGAGGACATTTATCCAGCCCTCTGGGTGTTTTTGCTGTGGCTGCCTGTCCTGCTTAGCAGCCGATTCTTCCCTGGCCCACATTGTGCACTCTCTAATGGTCTGAGGGACAGTGAACTGGCCCCCTGTTTAAAAAAGTTTGAGGACCCCTGCTTTTACATTTTGCCTTGTCGGTTTTGGGATGATAAGCTTACCAAATGCTTGTTCTACCTTATATATTTGGTGTGGTTTCTTCTCATCAGAACATGAATTAGATTTTTTGACTGAGACAATGCTGAGAATACACCTTCTTTCTATTAGAGACTTTCCTCTAGGTTGAGGATTAGCATGAGGTTAGGATTTGTTTGTTCTGCACTGTTTGGATTCCTCTTTTCCAGTGAGCTACAAATCTACCTAACTGAAAATTCAGTCTACTTTTCTCTGTCTTGTCCCATAGGATAATATAACTTTGTCAAATGCGTTGCTGAAATAAAATTATGCTATGTTTCCTGATCTACCATTAGAATCGCCTATTAAATGAAATGAAGTTATTGTAACAAAAATCAATACCATGTTCTTAAGTGCATATACACTGTTTATAGTATATGTCTTTTCCAGGTATTTAAAAACTGTGTCGGGATACAAGGCTTGAATTCATGTAGAAACAGAGTGTTGAGCTGGCAGCAAACCTGGAGTTTAGGCCCCACACTGCACAGATGCAAAGCTCGGGCTCAGAGAGATTGTGAGAGTGAGTGCCTAGGACCATATGCTACATATTTTCAAGGACTTGAGCTTTGGTTACTAGAGTATTATGGAGCATTGATGACACCTAGTGGTCGGCTACTCTTACATGGATTGTGCATCGTTGATAATAGAATTCCATTAAAAAAATTCTAAATAAAATATAAATACCTTTTAAAGACTCTTTTTTAACCTCTATGTCTAGTAGGAAAGGATTTGTTGATTCTGAGATCCATTAGTGGGATGTGTTGTAGTTTGAAGGAGTGCCAGTAGAGGGCGACAAGGGTTCATTCATTTACTTTACAGTGTGAGGTGGTGTTCCGCCTCCCCCTGCAGTTTGCCAACCATCAAAATTTTGGACCATCATTTGAGCAGTGACAGTGCTGGACATATAGTCTGCTCTCAATAGATATTTGTTGAATTCATATTTATTATTGTTATAAATAATCTCTCTGATACTTTTCCTTGGGCGTTTAAAAATTCTGGGACAATAGAGATGATGGCAAAGGTGTCTTAATATCCAAGGCATTGGATTAATTTGAACCCCTGGCTCAAAAGTTTACCTTTTGAATTGGGTATTTTTAAAGTTCTGATATTTGCAAAATCATTTAGTCATTAATGGCCAGCTTGGCCCTTTTCATCTTTGATTAGTTAATAATTGGTGACCGACTGGTCTTCTGGCAAATTATTATGTAGTATTTTCTCTTTCTCTGAATTCTCAATTACATTTTTAATATTTCTCACAGCTTTAAATCAGACTTTGGAGAATCTCTTGCCACATCGGAGCCCGTTTCTTTAGGAGTGGGGAATTGTTCCCCACCAGAGTGGAGGGGTCTTGTTAGTCCCTGGATCCCTAGCGTCGTTTTGTGGGACGGTTTAAAGATTTGAGCCCATGGAGAAGATACAGAGGAATGGGTTTTAGCACTTAAAGCATTAAGACCATTTTGTTCCAATCTAATTTTGGAAGAGTATTCTAAATTTTCTTGTGGTTCAAATTTTAAATATTATTTGAGGGATAACTGGCTATGGAAAAAAGTGAATAGAATGTTCTTTGTGTTGCTTATGGCAGCTTGATTAAAAACCAGTTGGAATACTATCTGGAGTGCCATGAACCTCTAGAAATTTAAAGTGGCTTAGTGGGAACATTATGGAAAGAAACATTTTAATATTTAAAATTTCCAACAAAATCCATTGCACTTGAACAGACTATCATATGAGGGTAATGGGCGCCCTCTGATTGTTTTACAGCCTTTAAATCACATAGGTTAACACCACTGCGTTTTAACCTCCCATTTCCATGTGACAAAATGTTAGAGTAATCATTGGACATGCTGATCTCTTTATTCATGGCACAAATTATGGACTATTAAAATGGGCTAATGCTTTACATCCTCGCTAATATTCCCCAAATATAAATCGTTTGGTAAAATAATTATAGTAGTTTTAGTATTTGACTTATAGTCTTAAACCCAACCTTTTAGGAAGTAAAAATATCAAAACAAGGGTAAGCTTGAAACAGATCTTGGGACTAATTTTTCTAAAACGCGAACTATTTGCTTCTTAACTTGAATCATTTCTGTTTTGTCTTGAACATTTTTATTTGTTGTTAGTGTGCTGGATTGGAACAAAAATTGAAAAAATTGACTGAAGATTTGAGTTGCCAGCGACAGAATGCAGAAAGTGCCAGATGTTCCCTGGAACAGAAAATTAAGGAAAAAGAAAAGGAATTTCAAGAGGTAAGGTAAATAAATAGGTTCATGGAAAATTTGTTCGAAAGGCTCTTTGTGGGCTTTGCATAGTTTGATCATTTGGAAAGGGGAACTGTTTATCATAATTTGGGAAATTCTATTAGCAGGGAAATGCTTTGCAAATGAAAGTTCACTTTAATTTCCTTTACACACTTGCATTTTGTACTTTTTCCATCTTTCAGCTTTTGATTGGAGAAGGGAACTGCTTGTATTCAGAACTTCTTTTCTAATCCATGTTCTCTGATTTGTTTGGGAGTTGATACTCGGTGGGAAAGCTTTCACACATTCTCTCTGCTGTGAAGGACATTGTACTACATTCTCCAGTTGTCTCTAAGGCCCACAGGTTGGCAAATAAGTTAATAGAAAGGTAGTTGAGGAATGAAGCTAGCGGATGAGTTAGGGTGGAAGGTGCCCTTCCGTAAGTACTGCTGCCAGCTGGGTTCTTTTGGGGGAGTTAACCTGAATATTACATGGATGCACAGTCTATGGCCTTTCAGCAAGAGTGACTGGAAATGTTAACTGGCATCCTTCCGCGGTTATCAAAGTTAATGAGTGGCCTATACTTCCTGTTCTTCTAAATTTAAGACCATTCTAAGTGGTCCATGGTTTTCGATGCTTTAAAACGCCATTTTTGAGCTTGTTTGATTGCTCAGCGGAGTTGTGATGACTGCAGCTTAGCTCTTCTCTCTGCTTCCTGGCGCTTCGAGACAGGGATGACACATTTGCGATGGCTTCGAGACAAGGATGACACATTTGTGACGGCTTTGAGACAGGGATGACACATTTGCGATGGGGGCTGAGGCGGAAACAGGCTGGTTTCCACAGGGTCAAGTGACGGGCTCCTTCCCTGTCCCCTCAGGGGCCTGAATTTGATCACTGGGCCCAGCGTTGAGGCTGACCACGTCTGTCACTGAGGGTCAGCCAGCCGGCTCCCTGCTGTCTCCGGTGCTCTCAGAACCGCGTCGCCTGTTGGGGAGTTTGTGTCTCACCCCCGTCCCTGTTGCCAGCAGGCTCTGCGCCGACGTGGACGCCCTTTGTTTTGTAGGAGCTCTCTCGTCAGCAGCATTCTTTCCAGACACTGGAGCAGGGGTGCGCCCAGGTGAAAGCCAGACTCACCCAGGAGCTACAGCAAGCCAAGAACGTCCTGCAGGCCGAGCTGGATAAAGTAGGGTGCTGGCTTCTCCCTCCCTCCCCAGCAATCCCCCTCTTTCCTCAGACGGGTTGTTTCCCTACCACAGCCCCGACACACGACACTTTCGAAGGGAAACCGTTCTATCCTTACTTTCCTTACTTGTTAAAGTGGGGAGCAGATAGAACCTTCTGGCCCTCAGTTTTCTTGTCTAGAGAAAGAGGGCAAGTGAGTCAGGGTTTCAGATCTGAAGGTCCTCCATGGAGGTCTCTGCTGTTCTTGGTGGGAGGTGTCCCAAGTGGTTTATGCTGCCAAATAGTTAAAGCCCTGAAAGTGATAATCCATTTACCGGCTTAAGACTCACTCCAAAAATGGTCTCTTCCAGTTTTCCAGCCTTATGTATCATCTATACGATGGTGGTTTTTCCACCCCCAGCCTGGATGACTGTTCTGGACTGTAGACTCATCCCACCTGCATATCTTTGTTTACACACAGATGTTTGCATGTCTATGTGTGTGTACATGTGTGTGCATGTGTATTTGTGTGTATATGTAGCATATTTAAACTTGTTTGTGTTAAAATAATATATAGAACACATGGGCACGTCAATAGATTATTCTGGGGCATGCTCTCCTATAACCCTTCCCTGTGTCAGGAGGAGGTAGAGTCTTGTCAGCCCCATGGAAACCCTCTGTATGTATCTCTACCTTCCTGCTAAGAATAAGCCTGACTTTTATGTCTCCCTTTATGGTTCAGGTTGACTGTGACTGCTTTTATTTTTAGACAGAGTCTCACTTTGTTGCCAGGCTAGAGTGAGTGCCATGGCATCAGCCTAGCTCACAGCAACCTCAAACTCCTGGGCTCAAGCAATCCTTCTGCCTCAGCCTCCTGAGTAGCTGGGACTACAGGCATGCACCACCATGCCCGGCTAATTTTTTCTATATAAGTTGGCCAATTAATTCCTTTCTCTTTTTAGTAGAGACGGGGTCTTGCTCTTGCTCAGGCTGGTTTCGAACTCCTGACCTTGAGCAGTCCGCCCACCTCGGCCTCCCAGAGTGCTGGGATTACAGGCGTGAGCCACCGCACCCAGCCCTGACTGTGACTGCTTTTTACCATACCTGGTGCCACCCCCTGGTCTAAGCCACCACCCTGACTCCGCTGGATGACTGTCCCAGCCTCCTCACTGCTCTCCCTGCTCCGGGGCTTTCCCCTGACGCTCTGTTCCCAAATAGCAGCAGAGCGAGCCTTTTAAAGTAAAAGATCAAGGTGCTGCTGTGGTCACTTCTTGCCTGTCTGGGATAAAAAACAGGTCCTTCAACAGGCCTGCAGGACCCTAAGTGCTCTCCCTCCTCCCCTTGCTGGTCAACCTCCTCTCCTGCTCGCCCCCTCACTCCCATGGGCTCCTTGTCCTTGGCCACACCCACCACGTACGTGCAAACTTTGGGCTTTGCTCTTCTTGCTGCGTCCTCTTGGCAATGTTCTTTCCTCAGATGGATCTGCAGGACTTCAGGCTCCTCCACTTCCTTGCAATTTCTGCTCCGTTGTCACCCCACCAATGAAGTTGTCTCTGGTCGCTACTTACAACCCTAACTTCCAGTGCTTCCTGTTTTCTTTAGTTTGCTTTATTTTTCTCCGTAGTGTATACCTTCTGGCACACACAATGCTGTTTGTTTATATTGCCTTCCTCCTATACTCGAATCTTGCCATGAGTTTGCTGTTCTGTGGACAGCCCTTAAGCACGAAATTTCTGCAGCTTTGAGAAGGCAGAGCTTGTGCAGTGCAGTAGCTCATTCTTTTCTTGACTTGACCCATTTTGCTGGAGAGTGACACGTCTTAGTTTACGCTGGATGTGTCAGGTAGTCACCTATTGTCAGACTTAAATTCTTTTTCTTAGTGTTTGCTTCTTTATTTTCTAAAATTAGGGATTTATTCTGTATATTGAAAATACATTCTCCCAATCTGTTTCTTATCTCAACTTTTCTTTTTTGGTTTAGTACAATCTAGTGTTTTTTTGGTGGTTAATTCTTTTTTCCTTTGTAAGTGATGTTACAGGTTCACATTATTTTAAGTTATATATTTAGCTGTGACATGTATTGTGTGCCAAAATCAATGGCATTGATTATTATATTCCATGACCTTTTTATTAAGAATAAATGATTGGAAAGGTAAGGAACCTAAAAATGATACTTTGCCATTTTTTTCCTTTTCGTAGGTTACATCAGTAAAGCAACAGCTAGAAAAAAATTTGGGGGAGTTCAAGCAAAAGTTCTGCAGAACTGAACAG